>OMLP01031491.1:3075-30027 GCA_900302685.1 Spondyliosoma cantharus | reverse complement strand
GACACATCTTTCTGGAATAAAATGACACCAGGCCAGAGAATGGACTGCGTAGGGGAAATAAATACAAGAACAGATCTCATGAATGAGAGATGAGCTGGGTGAGGAAAAACACTCTCAACAGTCAGACACACGGAGGGAAATAAACAGAGAGCGAGCTGGTAAATGGAGAGACATCATACACACTGAACAGAGGAACTAATAAAGAACAAGTTTGTTTAGTGAGCCTGTTGTCGGCGAGAGTCATGGGGAGGAAGTGATTGGGGTTAATTAAAGTCTATAATCGCATCAAGGAGTAGAGGTTGAGAGGGCCTGACAGCAGGGCTGAATCTGCCACTTTATACTCACAGGGTACGCTAGAGCTTCATTTACATCCGTCCCCGAGTCGATCAAGCTGTCACTGCTCTCTGTCGCTGGGGCGGACTGTCCTGTCGCTTCCATCACCTCAACATCAGGTGCTGCAGTCTCGGCGACTGTCTCTCAATCATTGTTTGTGCTTGAAGCGCTGAACATCCCACGCTACAGCTGGTACATCATTATAGTTTACATGGAGCATGATTTCAAGGTCCGACCCATCGCTTCGGCAGCAATCTTGCAGATCATTGCAACAGTGTCTAGTAACAGCCCGTCTGTCGAGCTTGGATTCCTCTGCAGTGGGGCTGTCATTACAGTTATACCAAAGTTTGAGTGTTGCCGTCTGGTTTCAGGCCTCTCCAGGACCAAAAATACAAGAGCTGAAGTGCAAGGAAAGGAGGGAAATAGTCTAGCAACTAGCTAGCAACTCCAAGTCAAAGGTACATGTGACAAAAGTTGAAATAAAAAAATCCCAGTTCATGACAAGCAGCTGATACCGGATGGTACAGTCGGGGTGTAAGCTAACGTTAGAAGCTCTGTCTTACTCTAACGTTGGATCTAGGGAGGGTTGCCTTAGCTAAACACATTGGCTTGACCCAGTGACATGGGACTTTTACGACAAGAACTACACTATCAAGGGTTCTCGCTTTGAATGTAGTCAGCTAGAAAAGTCAGGTGTCTTCAGCTAACTCAAGCTGATGTTTGTTGAAACCTGGAGTTGGTAAGACTCTAAGCCAACTGCCCTGTAGCTCTTTCTGGCCGGCTGGGAGATGTACTAGCGGCTGGTTCTCTGCCATAATCATGTTAACAAAAGCAAAGCAGCCATAATGAACATATCTCATTTCAAAAAGGAAGCAGGACAGTTACTCCGATGCTTTATGCTAACATTACCCAGCGAAGGAGGCTGTTGTTCCCGCCGAGGCTCTGTTTGGCTCAGGGGCTGTGTGCTTTGTGCTAACATTAGCCGCTACAAGAATGTGTTACTGTCGCAGCAGCTCCTCTGATAGGCTCGTGGGCTTTGTGCTTTTTGGTACTTAGCAGAGGAACAGGACAGTCTGTCACTGCTGCTCTTTCGTTCAGGTCGGGTGCTGTGTGCTTAGTGCTATTGAGTTAGCAAGCTGCTGACGGGCAGGCTCAGTGTCTGCGTAGGCCGACTGTTAGCACAGCAAACCGCTGTATGCTACGCCAACTGCCTCATATCTCACACATAAGAAAACCCAGAATATTATAATGTTGAACGTAAGCAATGGACGTGGTAACACAGATACAGTTTTTCTCAGAGCATCTGATTTGTTGATTGTCTGGAGAGATTGTCTACAGGTATGACAAAAACATTCCCCTCGAGTCACTTACCAAGAGTAGCTTTAAATAACTGCGTAGCTCTGCATGGCTGATCGAATCTAAAGTTGCATTTTGCAGTTGTCACGACATCAACTGTAGTCTGTCAGAAACAAAAAAAAGTCCTCTCCACCACAACGCGAGCGCAGACATAGGCGTTTGAAATACAAAGCTGTGTTTCGGATGAATGCAATTCTTGGATTGACACCGTTGAATCCACACAATGCAAAGCACAACACTCCCAGCTGGGGAAAGATGTAGACAGTGGATTGACAGCTCTAGTGACAGCTCAGAAAACATACAAAGGGAGAAGGCCTTTGATAGATCGTCTGAGGGAAAAAGGTCAGCTGCTGGGGAAGTTTAGCAGCGTGAACTTGGCCGCAGCGGTCCCACGTTGCACTTCGATCTTTTTCAGGAAAATACTTTAAATGTTTTGTGTAATAACCAACGTTCAGCGCGGTGAAGACAGGGAATCATTTCGGAGGGTGATGTGACACGGTAGAAGAGGGCACAGTGCGGGAACAGGGAGATAAAAGGAACCGCGATGCAAAAAGTAGGAGAAGCTATTTCAAAATGAATCAGGGGGGTTGAAAGGAAAGCGAGGTGACACAAAGACAAAATGTGAGCAAAAAGGTTTTTCAGGATGGAGGGCAGGATGTGCGTACGCTTCAGAGAAGAATGAAGAGTGAAGAAGAAAAACATGTCACTTGTCATATCTTTTCAAAAAAAAATGAGGAACCTGCTCAGAATCATTAACTCCAAACTGTTTTTTTTTTTTTTAGGGAATTGAATTTCCACCAAATGCATGTCTGTCCAGCCAGAGGCTTTAATTCGCCTCAGTTCAATTCTGGAAATCGGCTTTGTATTTTGAAGTAGAGAGAAAGAAATCCCGATGAGGTGGTGTTACAGGATTAGTCTTTTTGAAGGCAGCAGACGTTTCTTTTCACATGTTTCCAGCGGGGTCTAAGCTGTCAAATGCGGCTCATCGAAATGCTTTATATTCCTCTTAGGGTTGCACCACCTATAAAACGGCCTTGTGGTGATTCTCTACTCATGCTTTTTTTTTTTTTTCTTTTAATCGCTGACGGACCACACAGCATTACCTCAATAAAACCAAGAGAAGACAAAACGCATTGCAGCTTTTGATAATGAAAGCCGTCAGCGCAAATAAGAAAAAATTCCCGAGGTGCTATTTCAATTTCAAATATCATTTCACGTGGAGTAAAAAGGGAAATAAAGTCGTCATGAGACCGAGGCCGTGTAATCCTTCAAACAAACAAATTAAATGAATACACTAATTGTGTTTTTGTTTTTTTTTATTTCCAGTCTCCGTGTTGACGTAAATAAGAAACCTTTAGCGTTTTTTTTCTAATTAACTGACCGAACTAAAAGGGCAAACGTCGAAACAAAGCTTCTAATGTTTGCTTCAGCACGGATCCATGAATATCTTCAGGGTGAGCAGTATTAACTGAAACATTTAGGAGCCGTCAGCACACTGCTGCATCAACCGCATCGTGAGGATTACGTGCGCTGTGTGACGTCACCGCGGGAAAACTTTGAGAAGAGAGTCACTTTCTAAACATGTGAATTAGCACATAGACAGAAACATACTTGAAGTGTACTAAGGATTAGTCAAATACTCAAATATGCTAAGATTTAATATACTTAGTTTACTTTCCTCCACAAGGGCTCATCAAAGCTACTGGCTTAATATTAAAGGGGTATTCCGGAGATTTATTGTGAGAAACTTGTGAAACACAGGCTTAAAACACAAATAAATCACAGATATCTCCATTTTTTAATCTAGTTGAGCTACATAAACAATGGTAAAGGTTCATTTATGTGCTTCCACAAAGATTAAACTGAACTTTGTAGGATCTAAAGAGTTGCATATGTCCTATAAGGATGATAATCTTTACTTAGCATTTACAGCCATATGACAGAATTAATCGAAAGAAAAGTTCTAAATCAACAATATAGATGTCGATCTTATTAGTTTACAAACTATACAGCAAATACAAAACAATATCACGGTTTGACCTTTCTCTCTAATTCTCAGTCATTGACTTTTAAACCTTTCCAAAAATCCTCCTCCTGAAGGGAAAGTGCTTCTCCGCTAAACGTATTTCCGTCCCGTTCCTCCGAGAATTTAAATGTCAGCCGCTTCGTGTGAACTCCATTTTCCCCTCTAAAAGGACCAGTTCACACCTCCAATCGCTCCCTTAGGCATCCGTTTGAATGTGCTCAGTGAGACAGGACAGAGAGGAAACTAGCGAGAGGGCTGATGAGGCGTCATCCGAACTGAGAGGGAAGGCTACATTTCAAACCTGACAAAGTAAAACTAAGAAATACGCTGAAACGAGTGCAAATCTGCAACGGCTGCGACCGGGTGCATGCAGGCATCAGGGCGATGATGTCACACTTGACCTCCATGGCATATTTTAGCCTCATAGGATGGACCAATGAGCAGATCTACTTAGTCCAATGATGCCTCCCACACATGATTCAGATTATATAACAGCATAATGTTGCGTGTGTACGTCTTTCTACAAAGTCGCGGCCATGTTACGTAAATCTGTTCAGAAGTTACCTTTTTGCCTTGCCCCTCTCATTGCCACACCCTCTTTTTTTTAATCCATTGTGGCCACATTCACACGGCGGCTATTTCCAGGTGGTAAGTTGTGTAAAAGTAGAGAATCTGACAAATGGTTATCAATTCACCGCTTCCTGATTGATCAGCAACTGAAACGATGACGGATTGTGAAAATTTGGAGGGACATATTTCGAGGTGAAGCAACATTTTTTAAAACCTGTAAGCTAATGTTAGCGTTCAGCCACTTTCTACAGCAGCTAACGTTAGCGTTCGATTAAATCCAGTGTGATCATACTTTATCAATTTGTGCATTTCAAAGCGTATCGCATAACATGTTTCCAAGTGGTTGAATGCTAACGTTAGCTGTCGTCTAACAGAAGATTATGGGTTGTCAAATGTGTTGCTTTACCTTAAAATACGGCCCGACGTCCCTCCAGATTTTCACTTTCCATTGTTTTTACAGTTGCTGATCAATGAGGAAGCAATTAAGGGGTAAAAATTCATCAGATTCCCCACGTTCATGTATATAAACAGGAGCACAGCTGTACAAAATTTGAGCTTCCCACACTGGTCTATCAACACAAACATTTTCAGAGAATACTGTGTCCACCAAAGGGCAAGGATATATTTGTGGACTGACTAAACTACCTGTAGAGTGGCTGGTGCTGATTTCAGGTTCTCACGGTGTCAAAAGTGTTTGATTTTTTTTATCACATATGTCTTGCTCGTATTTGAAAGTTCCTAACTTCCCAGGTTGACACATGACACACTCGAGGGGAGTCTACTAATTTTTTGTCACATGAACACTACTTTTATCACCAGAGTGGTGTGTTGCTAGGGACCAGATATTTTTGGATTACTGCATAAAAACACAACTTTTTAAGTTTATTCATAGATTTGGGTAAAATCAGTTACCTGGCAACTCAGGAGAAGGCTATTATTATGGTACAGTTCAATCTCAAGGTTCAAGGCGTCACATACAACATCATTTTCAAAAGGCCACACATTTATTTTAAAACATTTTGGTCTACCTGATGACGGCTGCTGTACCAATATTGTTGGTTCAATGAGCATACTAAAAATGAACACAGCATAAAAATCATAAATAGTACAACAATGTTGTGGATTTGCATGGACTGCTGAGGGCAGGGAAACGCTGAAAGCTATGATCAAAAGTACACATGAGAGCCTGTCCTTCACCACATGAATTGGCCACTACACTGTCGAGAGGCTTTGAAATACAAACCAGGGTCCAAATCACTAATGAAGCTCAGCTCGCTCACAAAACAAATCAGAGGGTTTGTCGACTGCAGGAAAAAAAAAAAAGACAAAAAAGGTCATCTTCCTTTCTTCTTCTGCATCGGTTCTGCTTCTTCTCCCGTGGGAGCAGGTGATTCTGGGGGCAGACGGGCCTCGGGGAACATCTCTGTGGGATCGACTACACGATAGCTTCAGGGAGTGAAAAAGTGACTTTCAAGATGAAGACTGAAGAGGTGGAACACTTGAAAGTAGAAATATGATGAAAGGTAATTTTTTAATTGAGACTTATCTCATCACCTGGGGATGTCAGTACCACCCTGCCTCATTCCAGACTTATAGCCTGACTGTGACTTCATTATGACAAAGCAACTGACAGATGCTCTGGTGGGCTTTGTGTGATCTTAAATCCAGCCCAGACTGCTTGCTGGGCTGGCTTGCTTTCAGACGTAGAGAGGCGATCGTCATCAGCAGAATCCTGGCTGCTCAAGTGGACCTGGATCTCGACAGAGGTTGTGGCCCTCAGCATCGCCGTCAGTCATTCTTGTCATTTCCTGTCAAGGGCCATGCAAATGCAATCTCCAGTCGTCTTTCATAAGTGTTGCAGCGGTCTGGAATCCATTCCAGGGCTTGAAGAGATGGACACTAAAGCAGAGCGGCCACACAGTTTCTTTTTACATTAAAGCATCTTGACATTGTCTTATAGAATCCATAAATAAGAGGAAATAAGTACAAATAAGCATAACGTGGAACCTTTAAACTGTAGTAGGACCAATGTAATGTTAGCTTTTTACATTCATCACAGGCAGTAACATTGACATTAGCCCAATCAATTGTTAATTGTTCTCCATAAACAAGAGTAAAGGCTAAATACAAGAAGTTGCATATGTATTCATCAAACTTTTGTTATTCTTCTGGTATATTATGCAGTTTTAATTCAATTTAAGGTTGCGCATAGGCTCAACACAGAGCCTACTTGGTAACCTAGGCAAGAACCCGACACCACTCTGAGCGTTTTTATTATACGTGTGGTGGCGTGTCTGTGTCCCTGGCTTTGGTGATGGAGCGGATTGACAGCTGCAGGCTACTTTCCCCGGTAAAGACACCAACATCTTCGGCTCGCTACGGTGTCTCTGTTCTGGGCAGAGTGGACAGGCTGATCTTCCACAGCAATAAACAGTGTCACTTACTGCCCCAAATCCCATTTTCAAGCAATGTTTTGGTAGTTTGATTTTTCGTTTGAACCAATAAAGGAACTAAACGGAAAACTGGACCATATTTATTTATTTTTTTTATTCCGGATTGTGGTTATTTGTTTTTGAAGCAGAATTATCTGATGATACCCAGGTGCTGTTTTCATGGTATTCGTCAGTGCACGGTAGCAAACACTGAGTTTGGCGTTATTCGTACTTTTCTAATTCACACTTGAGAACACAATATATATTGTACAATATATTGTATATACAGTATATATCCAATATTTTCTGCAGGGCATTTACAGCACAGCAAGATCATTTATAAATTGTTGGTTTGTATAATTTTCATTGCAAGCACATTTTTGCTGCATTTCCACTTTCCCCGAAGGAATACTGTGTGATTATCTTTCATTCACAACATAATCCTATATCATTTTTGAAAACATAGATATATTACTAGTTTAAATTCGATGCTTTAACTGTGGGCTTATTTGTCATATTTTGAAATCCAATGTGTTTATCTCTCAAGGGCAAGGAAAAACAAAGGAAAAAGACAAAACACACAAACATTTTGCTGCTGGATGCCACTTACAGCGTCTGCCAGATAACAACAAAGGGCCCCTGTGGCTCAATTTCCCGTCGCCTGTGAAGATGAAAAAGTCCAGTCAAAGGGAAGAATAACTTCATATTAACCGAGCATTGTTGTGAAAAAATTGGTATTATGGAGGGGAGGCCGACCCCCATAAGACCATATAGTAATAGTAAATAATGATGTCAGTTATGCTTCTGTATGTTATTGTTTCACCTTTCTTGCAAAAGCAATAAACCTGACGACAAGGAAACAACTGTCTTCAGAGTGTCGATGTTGGGAAAAGCGTTTATCTGACTGTCAAGGTACATATAGTGCATTTACTGAGGCGCCATGAAATTATCAATGCACAACCGGCGCGACTGACATTTCAAAGCCATGCTCGGGTCAATAGATTGTATCTCGCACAAACCTTAGATAAAGAAGCAACGAGTCAGGCGGACTAAACTAACATATTCCACTAAACAAAGGGGGTCGCCGTCTCCACTCAAATGGCCTCCTGGGTAAAACACAATACGATTTGTTGTGACAACAGAGCAGAATAATAACTGACCATATGGATATTTTAAAACCTAAAATGTGGTATTTTAGGCATATTAAAGATTCAATATCTAAGAATTAGCCACCTTTCACATTCATACCTCAAACAAATAAGCAGGAGCACATCATCAGCATAACCGCTGACTCCTGCTTACTAAGGCTGCAGTTAGCTAGTTAGCTCAGTTAGCCGTGCAGCTAGCAGACCAGGCTTGAAAGCTCAAAGCACCAGGGAAGTGGTGTTGTTTACACCCCTTGCTTAAGAGCTTTGGACCACTTCTCATACACAATACATAGACATCATAACTGCTATTCCTTCAACTTTTTAATGTTTCCAACCAAAATTCTTCCAGTTTTCAAAGTGTTCCTCAGAGATATGAAATGGGTACAAGGCTTAATAATCTAAAATGAACTGGTTTTCCCATATTTTATGATTCACTAGGCACACTTTCTGCAATTTTTAGACTGTTTGTGAACAATATTACTGATCATACTGTGCAGTGAGGGGGGGGAAGAGGACTCCACAAACAAGGCTCCGCCACGCTGCCATCAGATGATAGATTTAGAAAAAAACTTTAATGTCCTCTGAGAGGCAATTTGTGATCCAACACAGAATGTACAGACACATTTAAAATCACATCAGAACAGACGACAACAACAACAACAGTGGCCTAAAATAATCTGCAGCAGCCATCATCAAAGCCGTCACAGAGCTGGCAGACATTAACGGTGTATGTCAACTTTTATTTGAGAGAAGTGTCATTAAAATCCCCCTTGTATCCTTTGTGTCACAGCCCGTGGTCCGTACGTTTCACGCGCCCTGTTTAATTGAGTTATTACCGCAGGAATTAATGAGTTTATTCATCTGTTGGTTCTGATCTCGGGGTATCTTTGCCTCCGACTGGTAGAGAGCGGCTGGTCAGACACGCCTGTATTCTCTCAGTGTGATTTTAGACTGTCCGTGCCATCATACAATACACTAACACAGGATAAATAGAGTACGGATTTTGTGATCAATGCTCAAAAAGTTCAGTTTAACTCTCCCGGTGCTGCCTGTAGTTTGAAAATGTCACACCGCCCCTGGCTGCCAGCCTCCCATTTGGTTCTCCACACTGTATGTGGTCACTGGAGTGGCTTTAGGGACAAACTAAAATAGGGTGGACATTTTCCGAGCCGTCGAAGAACTATAAAAATGGCGTTATACATGAATCAGTACTGTTGCCGGTGTTTTTCAAGCCCCTCTGACAGGATGTTCCAAGGTTACGCAGTCAGCCAGAAATCCAGCTCTGAAGTGTGATGATGGTTTCCTCGAGCTCTTTAAAGGTGATGGGGTTTTTTAAGGGGAGCTGTTAAGGTAAAAGAACACCGACATTACATCTCAGCAAGCTTCTTTTTTTTTTCACAGCAATAAAATGTTAACAGGCTCCAGGCCAATGTAATCATCCATCTTTAATCTCTGTATAGAAGCAAGATGAATGAAGCTACATGTGAAACTCGTGGGTTGGCTCCTTGTTGTTTTTAATGAAATCGTAAAAATAGATAGACAGTACTGCTAGCTGCACGGCTAACTGAGCTAACCAGCTAACAGCAGCAGTTAGCAGTAACTCTAGCGATATGCTGCTCCCTGTTTGGTTCTAGTATGAAGTCAACGGGTGGTTAATTCTTACATATTGCACCTTTAAGCACACTAACCTTTTAAATGCAGTATAATTTTTATTTTTAAATCGTGATATTGACAGTAAAGAATGTAAAAGCTTTTATTTTTGTGTAAACTTTAGGCCTTCGTGGCTAAACTCATTCAACACGTAGAACCTGCAGCTGCTTCACAGTAAAACCCTTCCACTGGTGTGTCTGCTGCCTTTTTTTTTTTTTATTTCAATAGGACTAAAATTGATACAGATGTGATACAAAATCATTAGCGCTACATTAGCGTCTGTCTCTTCCACAGCCTCGTCCTTGTGTTAATGATTGTTGCTGATGCTGATGAAAAATCGCGAGCGCAAATGGCAGCTGATTCGTCTCAGGATCCAGAAATGTTTTGAAATGTCGGCCATTCTTCAGCTGTCAACTCTGTCGTGGCTGTAAAAATAATTGACTAGATGCTGCATCATTAATTTGCGAGGGTTATCCATCAGAATAAGAACACATAAAGAAAATGTTTTGTATTCTTTCCTATGAATAAGCTGCACATCCTGCAGAATAATCAGTAATAAAAGAAGAGCACAACATGTTAAAGGATGCTGGTTATGCTTTCTTATGTTTTTCCTTCCCTTTAGTGATTTTTAAATCTGCTCTTGTGCATGTAAACGATCTTGAAAGTTAAAAAGCTGTGCGAAACTCTGCTCCTGAAGAGCCTGAAATGCCTCGTCAGTAGTCTCACCTTGAATTTTGTGAAGCTGAAAAATGGCACAGAGCTGATCGGAGATAAGGTAAGTGGTGCTGGCTCAGGTGTGCGTGAGCTGACCGATCAGAGCAGACTGGAGCTGTTTCATACAGAGAGGGAATACAGGGGGGCAGTTTGAGAAAACTGTGTTTTTTGAGCATTAAAACATGTAAACTTATTCTAGTAGGGAGCCAAAAATAAAATTATGAACCTGAAAGTGAGGATAATATGTCTCCTTTAACACGGTATGAGTGGATGTGGCTGTGCATTACCTTAATAATGGCCACTCAGAGCAGATAAGTTCCGGATGAATGCGTGACCGAGTCAAGAGCCACACTAACCCTGGATCCATAAAGCTCCTCTTTTATTGCAGCTACTTGCACTAAGTAACAAGCCTGATATCTTTTCCTCTCTAAAATATCAATCCAGGACAAATAGACCCATGTGGCTGCCGATAATGTACAAGAACTTAACAGTTTTATGTCAGAGTGCACATCCATCCAAACCTATTACTGGTCGGACACACAGACATGCAGCAGCGAGGGTTCGGATCCCTCACCTGGGACGCTCTGATGACCTTAGAAGTGCACGGCCTGTCTCTCCGCAGCTATAAAAAGATTTCAGCGAAGCTCCACTTGTTTGGCTGAGATGGTTGGGAGGGGCGGGGGGAGTCACAGCTGTGAGCCCCGAGTCTGCACACTCTACCATGGGGGTCAGGCAGCAGCCGCAGAGTCCATTAGCACATTACACGGCCCTCTCAGCCAGGAAACGAGAAAAAGCCATTGAACATCCCATTCCACGCTGCCACACAGATTAGAGTGGTCCTAATGCAGCTGCAGTGAGGTCTGCTCCTCATGAGAGGGAGAGAGGGGGAAGAGGGGAAGGGGAGGCAAAGAGAATATAAGGAAGAGAGATGAGGAAGTAAATGAAGTGTGCGCCACTGATGATCATTCTCTTTGATGGTGTATCGGTGTAGCATCCAGCAGACCGCACGCTCATTAGGGGCCGGGGAACAGAGTGCAATTTCCCTCCGTGCGCCCGGTGAGAGCGGAGAGGAAAGTTAAGATAACAAAAAACCCCAAAGCACGTCACCTGCTTCATCAGCACAAAAAAAGTGCGATTCTAATAGCGTCGATCTTTTATTTATAGTCTCTCCTGAAACGCAAAACATGTTACATCTCCCCGTGGGAAAAACAGTGCGAGCGTGTGTGTGTGTGTGTGTGTGTCCGCCCGTGTTTGAGTTGAACGGTTGGGCACATACGGTATCCTTTTTGTTTGTGGGTTTCTAGGCCACTGCGACTGCAACCCGCATGTGTCAATGCATTTGTTGTGTATGATGAATTGTCCAAGGAGTTTTGGGTGAACAATTTCTAAATGACTCTGTTCACTTGTTTGTTTTTTATACCACGTATCGCTGCTACCATCTCTGAGTCATTCTTCTCTTCCTCCGTCCACGTCTTTTGATTTGTTTTCCATTCACACACTGTGATGAATATTTGTGAGAATTCATAAAAGCGCACTCGCATACTTTTTTTTTTTTTTTATCTCCAAGGCAGTCTAATATCAGCCAGAGGCTCGGTATTATCATGGCAACGATAATGCGAACTGCCTCCGAGGCGAATGAAGCCAATCCATTTGATAAACTTTTCTTTTCGGAGCCTCAGAGCGTGTGCCGCCTTTATAATTTGCTTGGAATCATTAAACAAATATCACACTTGTTCTTCTTGCCTCTCATATCGCAGATGGCGATGGTCGAGGCAGGCTTAGAAACAGTAATGGAGGCATGTAGACAGCTCATCTCTATTGAGTCTTTTTTTTGAAAAGTTATAAGAGGAGCAGAGTGAAAAGGAAGAGTCTGGGTGAGCAGCCATTCATTAAAAATGATTTGTAAGCTTGGTTGAATTCTTCCTAACTGGGCCTGCAGACGTGAAATGCCTTCGGGGGATATTATAGACGCAGAGGGAGGATCTAATGTATTGGACGCCCCGTCCAATGGATCCACAGATGGACAAACAAATAAAAGGGGAGCACCACCGATAAATGCAGAGAGGAATCCATAAAAAAAATATCCATTGTACAGCTGCGCATGCTTTTGCCCTGCCTCTCATAATGAATTCGTTCTGGCATATGCTCGACCTCACAGCTTAATAACTCAGAAAACATATTTGACCTCCGTGTCACGCCGGTCATGTCGTCCGGGGACATCGCCACCGTCTATATGCTAATATCCCATTAAACTAATCAGTGTGCCGGCAGACTCCTGTCACAACATGTTGTTATGGTAACTAGCTTGTCTTACTTAATTTGTGGCTAGCACGGCTATATTTCATGTTATTTGTAATTCTCTGTCCCTTCGTCTGAGCGCAAAGTGTTCCTTCGTGATTAGCTAATTGATCGATAAGCTAATAAGGGTTCTTCATCTCTTAAATTGAATTAGATTGATTAGTAGTCACTGTACGGTGCAGGCTAGTGGCGTTTGGCTGTGCTGCATGAAAACTTCATCTGCGGGTGGCTCGAGAATTTACTGTCTCCAAAGAAACCTTCTTGTATCCCTGACTGCTTTATCCAATCAGGGCAGTGAACGCCATAAAGAGGCGGTCCTGTCTCCTCGTGAACCCGCAGTGAGCAGGATCCTCCAAGGTGAGCTACTAATTCCAGTGTAATCTCAATGATAAGACGTGAATAGAAATACAAATCTGTTTCTAATCGCTCTCGGCCACTAATCGTGACACCCAGAGCTGTACGACAACACATCTACTCGTACCAAGACAAGGAGCTGCCGCGGAGGGAAGTGAGCTGGAAAGTAAGACGACCTGGTAAGTTTTGGAAATACGTCTCAGCACAGCACGTCGTAGCTCTTACTGGCCAGACCACCATGCAGGGAACAAGAATCTTAAAAGTTTTTTTTGCTTGTCTTCTGGCCGACAGACTTGATGAAGCACGAAGTCAGGCTTTTTTTTACAAGCCAGCATTATGATGCTATTACCTTGTGATCCATTTATTGGAGTGAGATCACAGAGAAACTTCTTTGTTTTGGGTTCATACCGATGTGGTTCACAATTATTTCAATTTCCATCACTCGCCCGAGTAGACATAAAGGGGAGGGTTGAGCCAAAGAGTATTTTATTTGTTGCAGTATGCTCTAAACCTCTAGATTAATATCACACTATGGACCTTTTTAAGAATTATTACAAAATGCATGAGATTTGGGATAAAATGTAAAAAAAAAAAAAAAATCTAGGTTGCGTGTGGTTTCATTTTTCATGACATCGGTGTAAGACACAAACAAAAAAAACCTTGGAGAGAGTGTTTCTGTGTGTGTGTGTGTGTGTGTGTGTGTGGGGGGGCTTTACCAGAAGCTGCTGCACCAGCCTCACCTTCACATCTCCGGTGCATTTCAAATCTAGCACACAACAGAAGTTGACATTTTCTCTCCTAAATTTATCTCCCTGCGCAGAGACTCCCGCCTCTTGTTCCGGACTCAGAACACTGGAGGCTCATTCATTTCTGCAGAAGTCTGTCAGTTCCCGTAACATGCCCCCTGCGACTTAGCTGAAATGCCAAGCGAAGACAAAAGGTATCGCAGGAAACACCGCCTTTGTTTTAATCATAGCCTTGTCAGGAGGAAATTAAAATGAAACTTCAAGGCTCTTTAGAATTTCTCTGCGTCCAGCTGGCCTTTTGCAGGAACATTCACCATTTGGAGGGCGAAAAACATAACTGTAGTGTTCGCGTGTGTCGCACACGCAAATCAATCTGTAATGATTTCCTTTGAAGGATGTTTCTGTGATCTGCATTCAAACATGACATGTTGATTCCTCCATCCTTGTGATTATATTTTGATTTACTGCCGGAATTAGATCATCGTGAAGTACCTCCCTATTATTTTGCATTTAACTGAGCTGTAGCTTCATGCCAACAAGGTTTAAGGTCCAATATTTAAATATTTTAAAAAAAGATCATCAGTTGAATCACTGATTACACTCTTCATTTACGCGCGCTGCATCCTAAAAGTGTTGACACGCAAACGCACACTGTGGCAAACAAGGCGAGCACAAAGGCGACATGTGACGCCGGCTGTCAGGTGAATGACTGTGAACAGCTCGCATCAGTGGCAGTTCCTCCGAGATTCGTCTGTTTGTAATGAAAGAGGCGTCTCTTTAGAGGGAGGGGGAGAAGAAAAGGGAAGGCTCTGCGAAGACACAAAGACCCAGACGGGAGGGAAAAGACAAGAAAACAAAACACGTCAAACCCCGATGCCAAGAGTGCTGCCTCTCACAACATCCCATTCTAACCCGAACTCCAGCAGGCGCTGTCAATCTCCGCCTGTCACCGAGAACAGCCTGCATTTATGTGCCTTTTACTGGATGTTAGTCATCAGTATTTTGGCGGGACAGCGTGAGAAAGCATCGCATTTAAGAGCTGACGGCATACTGCGCTCACATCCCCATGTGTATTTTTGTAGCCTCAACGTCAGCGACAAATATACACATAATATGCCGTATGTCACCGGTGTTTATTCGTAAATGCGGCGTGAGAAGACACCAAGCTGCATTAAACAGCCAATTTTGGGCGACAATGTCGTGCCGCTTCAAAAATAGACTTACATGCAAAAACCATTTAAATGGCTTGGCTTGTTCCGGGCTTGTTCATTTAGCCTCATTCGGCTTTTCACAGCATAATGGAGCGAAAATTGCCTCTGCTTGCTCAGGGATGAGGGATTTTTGGAAAGGCAGGAGCAGAGTGGGACGGTGTTGACTGAAACAAATAAACAGCGCGTTAATTTTGGCCGGATTGCTCAATATCAATGTTGTGCTGATTTGGAGGAAATGCTATATATAACCGTGGTGACGGATGAATGCGAGCAGGCACACACGAAAAGCTTAAGCCCGAGCCCCTTTTTTTTTTTCCGCGCGAGCGTGGCACAAAACCATCGACCGTGTTGTAACAGCTGCTGCGGATTAGAAGTTTGGCTCACGTCGTTGATAACTGTGCTACTCAGATGACAAAATTGAGACGCTAAAGTAAGATTATGAATGGAGGAAATGTAACTTCTGCCAGTCTCTGACACTGAAGGGAGGATTTCTGAATCTGAATTGAATGTCACAGCTTCTATTTATAGCATCAATTAACACATTTAACCCAAAAATAAACATATCAGCGTGATTAGAACAACCTTAAATGTCTGACAGCTGATGTATGTTAAATGATGTGACTCGTATGTTGTGTTTTTACCATTGAAAGGTTGGGATCCGGTCACCTCTACATCAAGATGTTTTGGATATACTTTCAGGGAGCGTTCACGTCGTCCATCTTTAACTGATCTACATCTAGATCTTGACAACTGCTGACCAGATTAACATGAGATGATGCATTAATGGTCCCCAAAGGATGAGTCTCATTGATTTGGCGACCCTTTGACTTTTGTCCAAAGATCCACCGGTGACAGCATATCTACAATCTAATACTTGGGTCGTCTTTGTTCCCCAGAGGATGGATCCAGATGGTTTCACTGATGGCTTTTTAAAATGTGGTAAACATGTCCAGCTTTTCCCACAATAAATATGCTGACGACATGTGTTATTCTTCTTCTGTGAAATTCAGACATGGACTCTAGGTACAATTGAACTTATCCCTTTAGAAAGCTACACACTTCTGGTTCAAGGACAAACCATTTCAGTTTTTCTCTGGACAAAGAAGCTCTCTTAGAGTGGTCTCTACAGACGAGCATGGACTAAGATCTCCTGATTTCCATCTGTGTCTTAGGATTAACATGCTATTGTTCCTTCATTATGCCTAATTACCTTCATGAAATCTAATTATGTGAACTGTCTGTCTTCTTTTTTTAATCATTGTTATTTGTCGACTTTGGAAAATCAATGAATATACAATTTAAAAAAAAAGAATGCTTGCAAGTAATCCCATTTTCTCATTTTCCATAGGAAGAAGACAAAGAATAACAACTCTGAATAACTGATAATTTATCTGAACATATAGCATCTCAGCATTTCGATGATTATTCAGAGGACATTTACATTTTAACCATCTTTTTTCATCTCTTCCTGGGGAGGTTAATGCACTTCCTGAAAGTTGCTTCCGGCAAAACTGACTACTGAATTAGCGTAAAGTTGATGTTAATTGAATTAGAACAACCTCAGAAACATTAACTGCACACATTCATGCTCCCTAGTGGACGTACCCTCGTCATTCGGACACTCTTGCGCCACCCTGAAGTCAGAATGTGAGCTCTGGACACATTAAATATTTTGGAGTATTAACATTTGATAATGTTACACAGTCCCTGGTCACTCACTGTTTGACCTCTTGCCCTCAGGGAAACGTTACCGATGTCTAAAAACAAGGACTAGTAGATTCAGGAACAGCTTCTTTCCAAACACAATAACAGTTTTAAATGAAGCCAAACTTCTTTTTTAATGATGCAGTTTGCACTGACTGACACTCGGCACTTTACATTTTATTATTTTCATCTTTTACGAATGCTTCCAGGGATGGGAGAGAGAGATACATCTCTGTGCAGGTGTTGGTGTGGGTGTGTGTATTGTGTGAATGTTTCGCGTTGAATTAAGTGTGGAATGAGTTTTTATGATTAATGAGGCACCTTACTGGAGCAGCTCTCCAATTTCATTGTACTTAAATGCACGGACGTTGCACTTAAATGCAATGACAATAAAAGCATTCTCTTCTATTCAGTCATGCTCCCAGGATGAAAATCCATTTGGACTTGAATGACGACCTCAAGCCTTTTCTTTACTTTTACTTACTAAATGCGACCTTTCAGTCCTCAGTACGCTTTAGTGTCTAAATTATCAATATGTTATTTCTGTTACACAACAAAACACTGCAACCCTGAGAGACTTTTAGTCTTATTTACATGCACAAACAGCTCTCTCTCGTACACCAAATTAGCTGGTCACTCCGTATGTATTCGTTATCAGACATAATGTCAGAGCACTCAACATCATTTCAGTGATTGCGCACGACATACCTGCAAGGAGGACGGTGCGGGAATACTCATAAACTCCGACTGTTTTCCAACAAGAGGAAAAAAAAACCCAACACGGATGAATAAATCCTCCCCCATGACAGGACTAATGGTTCGTCAGCAGCATTAATCAATCCTCATCTGTGAGAAATGGCAGATTTATAATACTCACAAAGAGCTCTGCTGCGCCTCAGTCTGTCCGCTGGAGCGAAGATGATATGTAAAAAAAAATTGCAATTGATTTGGTTTTGTACATAGCGTGCAGACTTTCTAATTAATGCTGTCGACCTACCAAGAAAGAATGTGAAGGGAACAAAACTAAGTAGGTGGGTAAAGAAGTTGCGAGTGAGTTAATTGTCTGCCTACTTAGATAACCTTATGCGTCGTTTCTCTGTGTGTAGAGGGAAAGGACTGCGGATGACTTTTCACTTTCAGTACAAAGTCTTGTAAATCAAATAATGCCCTTTCTGCCCTCATAGTTTAGCATATATGTGAGAAGTCAACCATTCCTTCATTCCACTTCCTGGATCACTATTCTATATTTCTGAGGACCTCGTCACAAAGCTGCTTCATAGAAAAAGTAATTTACTTGCAGGGCAACCACTCGAAGCTCCAACCTCGCTGCCCGCTCACTCTGCTCCTCTGTCTTAGAAAATATGGAATGCACCCCGGTGTTATGCATGGGCCAACACAGAGTCTGATATTTTAATTGAATTTACAGAGAAAAAGGCCTTGACAGCCAGATTGTCTGAGCACGGTATAGTAACTCCAAGTTTTTATTTCCAATATCCACCTCCGGCTGAGTCATTCAGTCATAATCTCCGTAGCTGGAGGGTGTAATCGCTTTCTGCAGAGTGAGAGGAAATGTATTGCTCCATATATATATAAATACATCCCCCATGTAGTCATCAATATCTTTTACAAAGAGACCAGGTCGTATGAGACAATGCTAAAAGAGGCTTTAATTGAATCGGAGCATTTATAAGACGCACAATCCTATTCGCTCCTATCAAGCCCCAGGTTGATTTCATTTAGTTGTGAGTACCTGCTGTTAGAACTGTGGCCGCTCTGTGGACCACACAATCACAGTGAGGCAATAAAGGTACGGAAATGATCCGCTATATAAATAAATAAGTCCCCAAATTTGAATAAAACTCAGGGCGATACCTCTCCAATACTTAAAGGAGACATATTTTGCTCACTTTGGGGAAATCTTGATTTTATTTCGGGTTACTACTAGAACAGGTTCAAATGCTTTTTATGCTCAAACGACACATCAGTTTCCTCATATCGTCCAGTGCTCCAGCTCTGTGTTCCCCCTCTGTAAGTGCAGACTTTAATATTCTAATACGTTGAAAATATATGTCAGTTTAAGGATGTATATTTATAGATGTAGCTACTGAAATGATATTTCATAGACAACACACGTATCGTTAATGTCAGCGTGAGCTCAGTGCTTGCATCAGTTTGAAATAGAGACCAGTGAAGCATGGTCCTGTGCCTTGTTTTGTAGAAAATGTGGTCTCTCCAGGTCGGTGATTAGACTCCCTTGCCTCCTGTAGCACTCAGCTGTGAATATTCCTCCTGCAGTCCCTCATTGCGCATTCTGACTCATCTAGAGATTTCCTCAGATGTCTGCCCACAATGAAGGTGACTCCGACAACAGCCTTTCTGCACAGATAAGGCGGCATTTACGTCGCCTCTTTACAAGAGCTCTCGTTCTTCCTGCCGATACTTTAAATATGCGGCTGTGTTTCAGTCCTCTTGAATTTTGACATTTTTGTTGATCTCAACACAGTAGTCAAGTTTATTTCATACTGCTAGCTCAATATGTCATAAAGTCAAGACTTCATGTTCCCTAAAATAAGGTCTGTTTCCGAACCACATTTCAAGTTTATCTATAAGAAAAGAAGAGATTAATGAGGAGAAAAATGCAAATGAGTGTATGATTACGTGCCAGGGTTCCTCCAGTTCAATAAAAAAAACAATAATAACCTTGTTGACTTGCAGTGTGTTTGTACTGCTAAGGGTGCTAAAATTTTGAAAAATTAAAATGTGAGCTTGAAAGCCCAAAAGAAAACAAAGCAGCATTAAATACCAGAGGCAGAGAAGAACAAGGACTGCGAGAGGAAAGCCAACAGGTCACGCAGCTCTGAAAGCAGGGGACAGCGGAGAGTCATCTGCATACGAGCAGACATTTATGCAAATGTAATTACCAAGGATTTAGATCAGTGTTGAGCATTTAGAGGAACATTACAAAATGTTTTACCTGAAAACAACAGCTTCAAAACCCTGTGGATGGTACAGTGTCTTACATAGGGTGAATTTAGTCTCTGTCTCAGCCACTCCGCCCCCCTATAACCTGTCTCTACATTATGGTATGTAGATAAATATGTCTGCAACACAAAGCATAGATATCAGCATCAGACTTGTTATTCACATTCTGTTTTTTGATTTTACACTCTTTGTGCTACGTCACCTGACTTCCTCCTTTGCGCCCATCATAATTATTATGTCCACTAGAGGTCGCTGTTTAACAGTACATGTAAATATGGGTTTGTAAAAAATCAGCTTGCACAGTTGCGAGGACTGCCCGAAGTAAACTTTTATGATTGACAGTGTTGAAAACTGCTTGGATAAAGGAGAACTAAAGCTGAGGTTTTTTAGGAGTGACAAAAAAAGAAAAAGAAATAGACTGTCAGGCACTTGGGTTAAGGCCATTTGAGGCAAGTCCAGTGAATTTCAGAGACTAATTTGATTGAAAATGCTTTAGAAGGTTTTTCAGAGCAAGGTAATCTAGCAGTTGGTTAGTTACAAATCATTCAAGGACTTTCAGGATGAATGGTCGATGGTAATTTGGTTTTATGTTAATCTTTCCGTCAGGCTCTGGAGTTGCATCTTTAAAAGAAGAGTTTTCAAGGCAGAGAGCACTCTGAATTTACCAAACTCTGCGATAACATCTGCCGTTTCTGTGGCGGTGACACTGTGACCACTGTCCCTCACGAGACCAAGTATAGAAACGATGTCCTGAATTCTGCCAGAGCTGCAGTCTCTTTCTCCAAAGCAAGCTGAAAATATGTCTGTATGTCACTACTGATCAAAGAAGAGAAAGAAAAAAAACAAAAAACATCAAGTCAGCAGGACTGTGTGCATGTGCGTGATGAATATTGGGAGAACATCGATGAATGCAACTATGCTATCACAGCACATGTGTCAGCCGTCTTCCGCAGAGCCGATGACATCACCTCAGAGAAAAAAAACAGCTTAAAGTCTGATTTGATGATTAGAATCTTCCACTGGGGAGCTGCATTCAATGTCAATTGTGCCCTTTGACTGGCATTTGGACACGCTGCTCTACTGATTACCCAGGGTAGCCAGGACTGTATTCTCAGCTAATAGGGCAAAACTGACATGCTGTTCATTAGCGGGGCGGGTAATCAAAGGTACACAGGCCCTCATTAAGCAGTTGCCAATCACATTTCCAGGATAAAGTCAGAGACCGCCACAGGAGGCTTGGCTGAGCACTAAAGGATGGTGAAATTAGGCCTGGTGCTCTGACAGGCAGCCTTATTCCATGATGCACATGTACAGCCTTTGTGTTTGTGTTTGATTTGTGCTGTCTTGTTGATGAAAACGCAGGTTTTCTTACCCTCGAAGGAAGCTGAAAGTTAATATATGTGACTTATCTCCTCTGGATGACAGACGCTGCACCAAATTAAGAAATGGCAGGTTTAAAGGCGCAATATGTAAGAATACAAGAAACTGATCAAAAATTAACTGAAATTATTATTGTTAATTAGTATAAAGTATATCCGTGAATTATTTTGGAAGATATCTACTGAAGTTAGCATGATCACCTCTTGAATGTTTTTTTGATTTATTTATGATGCTATAAAGCTCCGGTGTGGAGGGTTTTGGTGATTTAGGGGCAGAAATTGAACATAATATTCTTTAAAATGTTTAGAGGTGCACAATGTTTGAATGCCTGAACAAACTGAATTATAATAATATCAGCAAGAAAGTCGGTCATCTTCCGCAGAGTCCAACCCAACACTGGTTCTACAGAGGGCCCTCTGCACGGGAGAGGGGTGTTCAGAAGGTAGACACTAGATGACACTGGACCTTCAAGTGTTTTATATTCCAAAAACCAAACCAAAGCAAAGTTGCATTTATTGCCTGGGAGGAAGTTACTCATTTATTAAGAAGTGACCACTGAGCAGAACAGCGCAGGAGTTTTAATACTTGCAGTGTATCATTTTGACTGAAGATATGGAGAAACAGAAACCAGCTTTGATTGAACCTCTTAAGCATCAACGGTTAAAAAAGTTTTCCATCACTCTTTCCCCCCACTGCCTGCTGCCACCGCAGATCCAAAGCCGCGATCCAATCTGAACTGTGAGTTTCGTGATCTGCCGCTTTCCCACCAGCTGGGCGACTGTTTCTTCAATATATTCCCATTAAGATGATTAAACGTTCAGCTTAATTAATCACAGCCATCGCAACGCACCCTGGGGCGTTTGTTGGCGGGTCTTTCTCAATAGTCGGCGCCTCCGTTTGTCGTCCAGTCTTTAGGGGTTATCCGCGGTCACAGAAGCAGCGCGGTGGCTGGTCGCTGGTTTGAAGCAGTCTCGGCCAGGCACGGCACAACAAGCGCAGGCAGGTGGTGGAATCAAAGAACCAGAGAGGGATGCTTGATAGGACACCCGAAAGGCTGGCAGTGATGCAGCAGAGATGGAGAGAGTCCTGATCAAAGAGGGGGGTGAGCTGAGTGCAGCCATCAGCGGGAGAGAGTCCCAAAGAGCTGCCATAGTACAGTACAGTTCACTGTACGTGATACATGGCTTAATATCAATGCAGGCAAAATACCATTCAGGCTCATACGCACAATACATTGGCCTTTTAAAACCCATTAATGTCGACAGTGGTGGAATTTAATAATTTCCTTTAAAGCACTTAAAGAGCTGAGGTAAGCAGAAAATGAAATTCCGAGTGTGAGAGTACGGCGTAGGGTTTTCCTAACATCCTTTTTTCAGTCATCAGTCACAAGGGAACATAGTAACCTTCATTTTGCTTATGTGTATTTCTTGGTGAATGTCAGAATGAGTAACCTCGTGACTAAGTATTGTATAATACAGAAAACGCCTGTGACTAAGATACTACAAGGTGCCGTTGATATTTAGCCAAAGAGATGTTAAACTTCCTTTATGAGGGTTTTTTTTTTTTGTGTGTGTGCCTTTTTTAATAGAATCAACTTTGTCCACCAAATAAAGCATGACAAAATAAATAAAAAATGTTTTACTTTACATCACAGATACACTTGAGGTATCTCAGGGGGAGAACAGAGGCAGAACACTGCATTCATGGACCCGCACGAGGGGGAACCTCGAAACCTGCCGGGAGGTTCAACTTCAGGCCAGCTCCGCCCCATTATCCCCTTTATCCATCATTAAAAGGAGCTCCTTCATGCACTTTATTATATGTTCATCTTCCTGAGCAGCATTTTCAAAAGTCAAGACTGGCTCCTTTCCCCCTTATCAGTCACAGCACTGAGAACCTGTCAAGCTGGTTACACACTGGAAAGATTTATTCTGTTTTTGACTGAACAAATACAAAAAAAGGCTTAATTCTCTTATCTTGAAAAGCATTCATTTACATCTGACAGGGAGAAATTACAGTGCAGGGTTGAACCTACCGAGCCATGTTCACTTTGCTCTGACAAGTGACTTAGTGGTAAAGGATTAATCTCAGTCTGAGCAGGTCTGTATGCCTGAATTAACTCTACTTATTTTCTTAAAATATTTTTTATATCTGCTTCACTTTTATACATTTATACATATTTATACACCAGAACTTATATATATATATATACACACGTATTTATAAGCATTTTACATACTTTATACTAAATATATGTATAAACATGAACATATTCATAAATAATACAGTACATACATGTTATTTACATATTTGTACATGTATGTTTGTTGTTAAAGTGACGATCTACGCCACGCGATGTCGCCATTTTCTCTCTTTCTTTCTTCTTTTTCGGGCGTGCAAGAAACCTTGGGATACGTGAGGCCATGAAGTATAGTAGCGGTGCATCCTCTGCATTTGGAGGAGCCCGCTGTTGGCACGGAAGAATTGATCTAGCACAGCTGCTCTGTTGTTGTTAGCGGTGATGGGTCAGGCATGTGTCAGCTGACCAATCAGAGGAGACTGTGGATTCGAGAAGGTGGCCCTTAAAGAGACAGGAGCTAAAACAGAGCAATTAATCGGAGAACAGGGTGTTTTTTATTAACTTTATAGCATGAAACTCTATTCTAGAAGTAACCCAAAATAAAATTATGAAGCCTAAAAATTAGCATGTGACTGTTTTACCAACTGAAAGTATGAGAGTGCTTTTGTTGCTGCCGTGTTGGTTATTTACCCTTCTTTTATCCGGAGGTGTTGTGTTACTTAGACTAGAGACAGAACAGCAAAGAAGAGGTTTTCTTCCGACTGTTTTATCGCAATCCAATAGACGTCGAACAAAAGGATCGCTGGGGGAAAATAAAATATCTCTCTGCATGATTTTTTAAAGGCAATAAATGAGCAAGTGTCAGTCTCCACAAGGGGCCGAGGAAGTATTCAAATGAGAGGCATGATGGATTCCCAGTGAAGCTTATTAATGAAAGGCCAGTTACTACAAACAGAGGGGTGCTTACAAGTGTAAAAAAACAATTAATGTCTGACACGTGGGTGGGCGAGAGAGGAAGCTACGCCGCGGACTCTCGCCTCCGAAATCAAACTGCGGCCGCGGACGTACAGTGCATTAAAGACGTAGCTGGAGTGGAGAGATATGTTTAGACACGGTCTGTTTTGACAGTCTCGCTGCTTCCCGCAATAATCTCCTCTGACTGCTGCGCTCATATTCAAACGAGAACAAAAAAAAAATAATTCATGAAAGACCTTCAAAGTCCTTTTTCGGTTGCGGCGCGAGCTCGGCGCGGCGGATGGGTCCACCCTCAGCTTGATTATTCGCAGACCTCTCTTTGTTCTCCGTTTTTCGTTTGGTGCAGAGAACACAAAGCTGCGTTTCGAAAGAAGCCGCTGTGATCGGCTCTCGCGCTCTCTCATTGTGATATCCCGCCAACGTGTAAACAAAGTTAGAGCGACGCCGCCCCCCACCTAAAAAAAATAAAAAATGAATGGGACTGCAATTGAAATCACCGATGCGTGCGCGTTTGCGTTTAAGCGGAGTTCAAGTCGAAAGATGAGACAAATTCACCAAAATAATGGGTTTCTTTGTGAGCTCAGGGGGATGAGAATGGTATGTTGGCGGCACGCTGGCTCTGTCTCTCTTCACGGCCTGATGGTCTCCTCAGAAGCCGCGGCGCTCGTGTGCCGGCTCGATGCTATAGCTGAGTATACGTGACTGATGTTCCTACCTACTGATCTTACCTTCAGCAGCCGGCTTTTAAGGGATACGGAGCCCACAACAACAAAAAAAAAATGATTTTTTTTGTTTACCTCGAGGTGCTTATGTTTAGTATGCTGCATCCACACATGCAGCTCTCCTCCAATAGCCACATTAAGTGCAGAAAAACAAAGGAGAGGCTCTACCCGGCTCCCAGCTATTTGCCACGAGACAACACTTTAGCCCGAGGGTCATGAATATATTCTGACGGAGTGCGGCGTGACTTTTAACAGTCTCTGGGAAAAACTTTTGCCAGTTATAAATACGTTATTACACACATGCTGTCCTTTAATAGTTGAGGATTCTCCTTACCACCGCCGCTGCCACTCAAAGAGCTCTTCTCAACGTTAACTGATAAAATATCACAGAGAAATGACAGCTATTGTAAATTATTGGTTGATATTTGATGTTGTTGCTTGTTTCGACTGATAACGTAACAGTTAAAGGGGCTCTGTGGAGCTTTTGTGTTGTGCAGGACTCCATTTCTAAAACTAATGTTAGCTAATGCTGTGCCCTGTTAGCGGAGCGGAGAGAGAGGCGCCGAGACGAAACACTCGAGAACGTTAAAGGAGTCACATCTTTTAGATCCAAGACGTTCACCAAAAAACGGTCCAGCAGCAGCAAAGAGGCACTCACACCAAATTTTAATATTAACAATATTAATGAGGCAATAATGCAAATTCAGAAATATACCTTTTTTTTGTCCGTAACTGAATAAACAAGCTGTTCTCAGGGAAAATGGGATCCCATGAACACTGTTTGAAGCTAAAAAGGTGGCAGGGTCCGCCACATATAAAAACAGTAAAACAGCGTGAAGTTGTGTTGTCCTTTAAGATCAGTTTGTTTATTCAGTTTATTCAGTCGTGAAGATGGAGAGATGTTGTTTATTGAGCTTTAAACACTTCCAGGAAATACAGTTATTCAGTTTCTCGTCGAGAGTTACAAGGTCGGTGCCGCTCCAACATCTGTCCGTTAACTATGCTGATGTACAGATACAGAGCCAGACGGCGTGCACTCGGGTTGATCAAGTGATTTGCAAGGGTTGGATCTGACCGAATTTAACAGAGTTGATCGAGCTCATTGAAGAAAGAACAAAATGACACGAGGCGAATTAAGTTGTTCCAACCCAAAAAAAACCCATTACGTTGGACCAACAGAAGTGCTTTACGCTGACAGAAAGCCATTGAATCACGTGGAGACACTTTGCAGGATTTAATTAAGTTCATGTAAGAATGACTTTTGACTGAACGTTATATTATTGGCTCACAAACCCTCTCGCAAAGTCTTACAAAGACACTTAAATGAAGAAAAACACTTCATCCACAATCACAATCACGTGTTTAAAGAAGAGATACTTTTATTCTGCACCTTTCTGCAAGCTACAAAAACGACACGTCTTCATAAAACTGTCACCAACATGACCGCTGGTGCATTTTATGCGTTTATTTTGTTCTGTTTGCTATTTCTGCACCATAGAGCAACAGCCGTATGCCGGATCACAGCTTCCAGTTGAAGCGCATTATGCTAAGCAGCGTAATCATTGTTTATGTTCAACAACAGATGGCGGCAGCTTCACCGTGTTGCCAGCAGCACATTTCTACCGTTGTCACAAGAGGGGAAATTCTCTGAATTATGACATACTGTATGTATTAGATCGTCGACTCAGCGACCTACGTGTCGTGTGTGTCAACACTACGAATGTACGCGCTGTGAGACGAATGAAAACAACGCGGCGCACAGCATAAACGCCGTACGACGAGTGATTTTCCATCCAGCCCCTGTAAAACATCTGCATCATCTGCACCGGCTGTATAGAAGTTAGGGCCTCTCAGAACTTTACCTCCACATTACTGCTCATCTGTATTCCCTTCTGTGTTTCTCGCTGCGAGCGTCTGCTGAGAGGTAAGAGCGACTGTTGTAACTCAGGGCACGGCACGGTCGGGGAGCGGTCTACCTTCTAAACTCGTGCGGGAGAAGGTCTCAGAGACGAGACACCTCGGGTCTTCAAGAATTCTCCCCATGCACGTGCCTTTATCCCAGAGTGCCTGTCTCCTGTCTCGACGTGTGAGCCGCCGAGCCCAGGGATATTAATTTGCCAGCCCTAATGTTCTGTGGCAACGGAATTGGAGTCATCTCAACACAAACAAATTGGATCTCGCAAGCCCATCTGCAACGCAAGGCACGCCCGCGGGGCACGGCGGCGAGCTGAATGACCGCCCCCCTCCTCTCCCTGCAACGAGCGAGCGAAA
>OMLP01031490.1:2827-15705 GCA_900302685.1 Spondyliosoma cantharus | reverse complement strand
AATATTGCTGTTTTCCAGCTACCAGAAGAAGCAAACTCCTGAAGCACCTACTCAGGGAAGTAAGGAGATAAGAGCATCAACACCCAGCAAGCGAACAGCTGCTAAACTCTCTCATCGATTATCACCAATTGTACCAGTGTCTGAGAGGTTAATATGTTTTCACTTTCTAAGTTTTAGTCACTAGGAATTTCAATCTTTTCAGAATATAGACAACACATTGAAAAATATCATAATATAAAATAACATGAAGTGCTGACATTACATTACACATTGTTATTATGTATTTAGCCACATTTCACAACTACACACACACACACACACACACACACACACACACTCAAAGCGGCTCTTATGTGTGAGAGCACATGTGTGTGTCCAAGGGGGAGAGCCTTTGTCAGCTTTCTATCACAGTGGAGCACTTTCCAACGACTGACACTGAACCCTCTGGAATCGTGTGAATCAGACCATGAGCTTCCTTTCTAACGTCAGCACAGTTTTGTCACAGCCATTATCTCTGCGTCTTTCAATGAGTTTCCTGCCACTGCTTGTGGCCAGTGTGGCCTGAGCATCATGTGCTCTGTGGGTTGCTAGAAAGCAGTCCTTGTCTGTTTGAAAGAGAGCTGTCTGGATCAGATGTTGCACGTGAACATTTTTCCCCATTTGCTGACCTTTTACACAACAAATTGATTACCCAAGAAACAAATTGACAAATTAATCGACAATGAAAGTTATTCTTAGTTGCAGGCCTGTTATTGAGAGTTGTGTTTAAATGTGCAGCTGCACTCTCATATGTAGTCCTGACCCAATTACATAAATATCACAAATTGATACTTGTTTCTTATTAAATAGAAAATAGTGAAAAATGCCAATCATGAGTACAATATAATTATCAGCATATCAGTCACAATAAACTTGAGCTCTAACAGAGAGGGAAGAGGGAAACTATATAATAAACAATGGTGAATGGGGAGGAAGATAATTGTTACTGTACACAGTGAAGATCTTAGAAAGCACACACCTTGCATACACAGCTACTGTGTAGACGTAGATGTCCACGTCTATTAATAAAACACACAGAAACTGTCATGAAGAGAGCCTCTTTGGATTAAGTCCATTAGAGGCCTCCATCTCTCGATAAATCTTTTGAAACTGAGGTTTTCCATTGGAAAAAAAAAAAACTGCCTGACTATGCAATGCATCTTCTGTTGAAAATATCTTCGATCCACGTCCGCCAAAACTGGCCCAGATTATTACAAATTCGGCACTTCAAAATTGTAGTAATATCTTTGGCTGTACGTGGCCAGAGCTCATGTTTAAACAGCTAAAGTCAATGCATGGAAGATCCATCTGTCATTTTACTCTTAAAGTGATAGTTGGGGTCTTTTTGTTGTGGGGTGAATGACGTAAGCTCCGACATCTTGCTGTCGGGACCATTAAAAGTACAATGCTCTGCTTCCCTGTTGGTGCTCACTGGCTACGGATTAGTACTTCATACATCCCCACATCAAAATACCTGAACTATCCCTGTCACTATACACAAAGGCTAAGATCAGTTTTGTTTATAACATGAGCTGTTGTGTTTCTTTAGCCATTCTGAAGATCCTCTCTCCATTGCTTCACACATCTTTCAATATAGCATCGATTAAAGCTCTGCAAGCTGCTGTTTCTAAATAGCCTCAAACATGTCTTAGCATTTCTGGCCTGCAGTGATCTGACAAACATGATTGGCTAATACTATTTGATTTGTAGCTCAGGCTCTAGTCGTAAGATTTCCTTTTCTATCCAGTGAATGGTCTAAAACATATTTACTGTGTACATAAATATTCCCAATTAACGGAAAATCCTCACATTTGAGAATCTGGCACCAGCAAATATTTGCCTAATAAATAATGTAAATTCAAATAACTGACCAGTTGTTAAAGCATCTATAAATACTAGCGATCATTATCCTCATCAGTTTGTGATGTTTTCACTTTTTGTCATTTTATTTAAACATATTCCAGTATCTGCTCACACAGCCTGATGCTCTCAGTATTCAGATTGAACTCATGATTGCACACACGATTACTAACATTAAAGCAACGTGCTTTTTTTCAGGGTGTCCCCAAGTTATTGAATTTCAATTCATCCCCATCCCTATTTGGCCTTAAAGGAAAGGGATATGAGCTGTTAATCCTGTGTGTTGTGTGTTGTGTGTGTGTGAGTTGTGTGTTGTGTGTGTGTGTGTTTTGTGTGTGTGTGTGTGTGTGTGTGTGTGCGTGTTGTGGTCAGGGGTTTTCACAATCAGGGGATTTGACTGTTGCAGCTTGTTATGGTGCAACACTGGAGCAACCGACAAGTCAAAGCTGATTAATGGGAAGCTGCTGCTAATGATCGTTAAAACGCTCCTTTCTCCACATGTAGTATTGGGCCATTTGTCAGCCACAGGATGGTCCTACAGGCCGAGACACACACATCACACACGCTAATCAGCTGCTTTCCGGTAGCCGTGGCAACCAACTGCAGAATCTCCTTCCCTGTGCCCCTTCACCATTTCACTCCCCCTCTCTCTCTTAGATCCAACCTTTTGCTTTCATGAGCTAATCCTTCAGTCATCCTTTTTTTTTTCCCTCCCCAGCTAGCGAAGAAAGACAACGTTAAAAACATCGTAAAGCAGGAGAAAAAAAAAAACAGAGACAAGGCCTGAAAGCACTCTGCAGGCTGCTGCCTAGCACCTGATTTCCTCTGGGAGCGAAAGAGAGATAAAGAAATAAAGGCGTGACCGTGTGAAAGTGAAAGGAGAGGGTAGATAAAGAATGGCTTTACCTGCCAGGTGGGACTAGTGTAGACTGAACATATAAAACCAACAGTGCTGCCTTGACATGTGCATAGTGAGATGACTGTTAATGCTCGAAAGAAATAATCCACGGGCCCCTCTGGGTGTACCAGGGCTATTCTGTAGATGTTGAAACTTTAGTTCACAGGCAGAGATTTAATTAAATAACTGGCAGAAAAGTGACTATTGATATTTTATTTCAAATTTTTGGTACAAATGCTGAAGTGGAAACATTAATCACAAGCGGAGATGCTGATATAAAGGTGGAGAACAGGAGCTGCAGTAACTAGCTGCAGGCGCTATTGTTAAAGTTCAAATATCAATCATCTGATTTTATATATTGATTTGAAATAAGGCTGCATGACATTGGGTATTTTTTTTATATAGGCATGTCCAGACTGAAAAAAAAAACTGAAGGAGGAGTTTGACAAACATGATGGAGGTTGTGGAGGTTTCCTTAGAAATGAAAGGACTCGGGGTTGACTCAGATATGCCCACAGGGCTATGTGGAAATGAAGCCTTAGTCCCATAAATACCGTCCTGTTGCCTGCATTACTCACTATAGCAACACGTGTATTTCAAAATTGCCTATCTGAAAATAGTCCCCAACAAATTAACAATCACATGAAATAAGCCTGGCTGCCACCTGCCACCCAAACTTAGCCCAGGTGACATGACAGATTCATGATGATAATAATAATTGAATGGGGCTACTGTAAAGTCCCCAACACTCCAAGCCACTGTCTTGGACGAGGGCACTGACTGGAGACTTAAATATGATACATGTCCCGATGTTAGAGGAAACCCATGCAAGCACTGTGAGAAATGGGGCCATTTTCTCCGTGGCCCTTTGGTATGGAGAAAACTCTATACCAAAGGGCCAAGTCAGGATTCAAACCCTCTTACTGTAAAGCAACATTGTTAGCCACTGTGCCACCCTGGTGGACACATTTGTGGAATTGCAGTTGGAGGTTCCTGGATGATATACAATACATTGTTTCATTTACATTTTTAAGTTTTGATATTCTTAAGAAGATGCTTAGGCTGCGTTCGTGGAACCCCCACCACCATACTTTCTCCTTTTCAAGGACAAAATTTGGTTTGTCCCGATACATAGTTTGTCAAAAGCAGCAAAAATACCAGGATCCAGCTTTTCTGACACACAATCCCCTGTCTAGTGGAAGATCTGTCATATATGACATCTATTTGAAGCAGCGTTTCAAATTGCATAGTTTTTCTTTATACCCCAAATTTTGCACTCCTGACTGCAGGGATGTCTAAACAGCTGACATATTTACTAAAAGAAAAAAGGAAGAGATTTGGACTGCAGCTCTTGTCAACAGACAAAATATAACTACGAAACCAGAGGACCAATAAGATATAAATACTGTATATACACGAGCATGAACAAGTCATGTTGAACTTTGTACAGCATTTGAAGGAACACCCCTTGACACTACCACATAATCAATACACATTGTTTCATCATAGAGTTTCCTGCCATCGATATGACAAGTCTTGACATGTCAGCTTTACTAGTGACAGTCACCATCACAAGGTGCTGTAGTTTGTCCTCTACACCCTCATTGCTCACATTGTTCTCAAGTGTTTGACAGGAAGGGATAGGCCTCTGTATTAAGAAACACTAAAAGGCTGCAGTAAAACACTGACTCATTACATATGTAAAGTAAGGTCTAATCACACTCCTTTATTAATGGCTTTAGTGCAGTTTATCAGTCCATTGTGGCAAATTCCAAGTGCTTTAGCTCCATGCAGCTCAGTCTTAATGATACTTAAGAGCAACAGTCTTCCAGTATGTATTTCAGCTGTTTGTTACACACTCTGACGTCTGTTTTGGCTCACTTCCTGTCTATCCTTCCAGATTGTCATAAGTTACATCCATGGTTTTATGGCCAGCAAGAAGGCTGGTTAATCTTCACTTGAAAATGTCCCTGTGCTGTATCAAGGCCTGTAGGAAGTCAAGGTGAGGTAGAAGACAAATATTTACCCTTCCTTGGCAGCAGACTGTAAAAAGGCCCTTTGATTTCTCAAAGTCATTAACAAGGCCTTGGTCGAGTGGGTCAGAGAGTCTGTATGTAAGACCATGGTGTTCCTCTGAGTAAGAGATGAGGAATTATGATTGAGTTGAAGGTGAAATTATTGCCTAAAGTGAACTTTGTATGAGAGACAGAGAAGCCTTCAGTTAAACTTCAGAACGTGCGAGTTACATATTTATTCTTACTCATCGACGAGATGCATTGACTCAACTCAGTGTAGCAAGGATGTAGGATGTAGCAATGTTGCCCCTGCAAACTGTGGCAGGAAGGGCATGCTCTGCACGTTGGGAGGCTAGCCCTGGCATTAAGATGACTAAATTCCTGCAAAAGAAAAGGTCAGAGCTATTCGGTTTAGGTGTGTGTTGTCGTCGACCAGGTTAGGATTAGGGAAACTTGCCATTCCAGCATGTAGGTTTGTCACTCAGAGGTTTCTATCTCCCTTAGCAACAAGGGTTGTGAGGTTGGAATAAGCCACCAGTTGGCTTGCTTAGACCAACAGTCGACATCCTGGGAAGTCAGACCTTGTTTGCAGTAATAAATTGTGGGGGGGAAAATTCATATTTATCCCAAGGTGTGTGGGTCAAGTCTCCCCGTTCGGATTCCTCCCCCGTTCCCTAATCAAGATTATACTTGATTTGGCCGTCATCATATTACAGCTAATAATCTTACATAGCCACAAATGTACATTACCCCAACGCTATGCATCCTGCAAACGTCTGTGTTTAAAAAAGAAAAACAAATGCAGTGGTTCTCACATCACTTTTGTCTACAGGGGTCTCAATAATTTTTCCAAACAGCTGGGCACTGCAGTTTTTAGCAAATGTTACTCAAACAGGAGATGAGTGTGCTTTTGTCGGGGACTATTTGGATGTATATTGGGACGCTCATCCTAATTAAGGAACATGGCATTCAGTGCAACAGTGTGGCTCATTGATGTGTTTTTAATAGCCTTTGGACAACAATGGAGCTCTGTGGCTCAGAGGAATAAGATATGTTAGACTTTAAACACTGAGACAATACTTAATAGAAGGATACATTTATTTTTGGTTTTGACTTTTCATTGAAATTCTTGAAAATACTTACCATACTTACCCTTGAATACAATTTATTTTAAAGGGCTCTAAAAAGAACCTGAATATAAACGTGTCAGTTGTGCGTTGATATAACCAGTGCACCATTGTATATGTTACTGTGGTGATGATACATACAATCAGCTTCCAGTTAGGTCTGCTTGAGGTTGTCACACACACACCACAGAAGTGAGGTCATCGCTGCACCATCTACTCCCTTATCTTCCACCAGCACATTAACTCCCCGCACTTTCTTAGAATTATTAGCCTTAGAGCAACGATTCGTTTCCTCAGAACTCTCATCACCGCCCACCTACGTCCATGTTATTTAGAAGTCATCCTGTAACCTTCACTCTCATTGTTGGCGTGTTTCATGAGAACTCATTAACTGGTCAGTTTCATTGTTCAAGCTTTAGTCACCGCATCGGGCAACAATAGGAACCCGTGCATGGGAGAGACTAGACTCCACAGTTCTGTTCAAAGAGGATTCAGAATGATGTAAAACTCCAAGAATGTCTCAGGAATGAGCTACTCCTACGCCTCCTCATTCCTCAGGCCCTTCTCTGTGGACATTGGTGACTGTCACGCCCCCATTATGTCACAGTGTTATTTCACTCGTATGTCCATTCTGATCCAGAATGTGGCTTGAGAGAAAACTGGAGGTTCGTAAACCTTGAGCTGAGGGGAAACTCTGCTTTTTCAGTTCCTTCCTTACTGTTATGTCTCTCACTGGTTTTTCGCCTACAGCCCTGCCTTAGGGCCTTAAGGAGCTGTCGGATGTGCTCTTTCATTTCCTCATTGATCCAGTCAATATCGAAGCTTATTAATTTGCTGAGATTCACGTTGGGAAAGGAAGATCCAAATCCTGGTTGGATATTGGATCATTCCCCCGAGGACTGACTTTACTGACGTTAAAGCTTTTCTGCATTCTTCTCATGCCTTGGAACAGCGATCTGCTCCCTCACGTTCCAATATTGCACAGTGCGTATTTATCCTCAGCTCAATAAAATGCGTGCACTACCCGCGAGCTGAAGGTCATCTGAAAAGTGTCCTGTACTGAAATGTTTATTGAAAAGTGAGTAATCTCACATGTTTCATGATAGTTTGGTCACACTGATCCTGGGCCATCCTTTCTTGTAATGCTACTCTGGTGATATGCTGCCCGCTATTAGTTCTTATTATTTGTTATTTGTTTTAGTATTTATTTTTTCCATAACTGAAAACAAGCTGTTCTCAGAGGAAAATGAGGTCCCAGAACACCGTTTGAAGATAGAAAGGTGGCAGGGTCCGCCAAATATAAACGTAAAACAGTATGAAACTGTGTTGTCCTTTAAGGGCTGTTTGTTTATTCAGTCATGAAACAAAGAGATTTTCAAATTTCTTTCACCTTTAAAGATGCGTGGTCAGTGATGAGCTAGTCGACTTTGGTGAATACAAATTAAGTGATGATTTATTAACTTTATTCTTTCCTAAGCTCAGACTTTTTGCTGCTGCCTCAGTATGGTTTTTAAGACATGTTTCGTGCATTAATACTTGTCGGTCCCTTGAATTAAAATGGGGCTTTTGCCGTTTATCTACCCATTGCCGTGGTGAATTTTGGAACTGAATTGATTATGGAGTTTTTCCATTCAGCATGCACGTGGTCAACTGCAGAGGTTCCCATCACAGGGCAAGTCAACTCAGAGTTCAGGGTACAGATATTGTTAAACCAGCTAACGGATCCTCTAATACTGCTCTAATATTATCCTCTAATTTATTATTATTCTCTGTTTCCAGTAAGACACCCTCCCCTCTTCTTTTGCAATCCTTCACTGATAAATTCTCTGTCCTGGCACTCTCCTCTTCCTGTCCCCTTTCTGATCAGAGTTTCCAGTAACAGCCCCCCTTCTATGAAAGACCCTTTCTCGCCTGTTGAGTCCCCCTCTGACTAAGCATTAGACATCTGAATTAGTCATTTTCATACGAGTTCAGACAAAATTACCCTGATTTGCAGTTAAGGGGGCATCAGCCTGACATATCATGTTTACCACGATGAAGCGCTGTGAGTTTTAAAGTGTGGACAACATGAGCATCGTCAGTAGTGACTCAGTGGGCCATGTCCTGCTCAGCTGATCTGCTGTTGTGTTTGTGTATGGATTCGACTCTGTCTGGCGCCTCCCTTTGGCCAGGGATGTATACTGCGTGCTGTGCAGCTGATTTCCAGGAAATGATTTCAGTGGGCGGCAATGGAGGCTTGGCAATCTGAGGACAACGGTGGGAAAGAATTTCAGCAACAACAACGGTTCTGCAGGGATCGGCTGCAGAACTGATGGGATGCCGCAGAGGGTTGGGGAGCTCCATCATTCGGCGCAACCGAGGCCGGATGCCGAATTAAACAATGTGGATGTTCCCTTTTAATAAGTGAAATCTTGTACTGTGTTCAGTGTTGATGCAGGTGGCTTTTGGGGCTTTTTGCTATTCGTGCCTCACCTGTATGATTGCTGTGGTGGATGGAAATTTCCACATGTGACCGTGTGGGTTGTGACAGTCATTTGGACACCCAGCTGTGGGTGGCTCAGTGGCAATGTGCTCATTTGAGGCCTAGAGACCTTTACAGAAGGGAATCTACCTGACTCTCTGAAACCTTTTTGCTCTTTGAAAGGGAAATTTCAGGGAATGCCTGTGGGTTTTTCAAACTTGAAGACATCTCACATTGTCAGCTTCAAATGTGCGTGGTTAACCCGTTCCTCTCCCTTTTTTTTTTCATGGCAGGAGCGCTTTGCCGAAATCTTCGGGCAGGACGCGGCGGCAGAGAGCAGGAGGTCTCAGGAGAGTTTCAAGAAGTGGCTGCTGGCGGGGATGACCCTGGTGACCGGAGTCGTGGTGGGCTCACTCATCGCCCAGAAACGCCTGTGAAGGGAGATCCACGACAACCTTCCCAACACTCTTCCCCGACCCGCCTCGTACATTCCCCTCTACCTACACAATATGGAAGTTAAAATGAAGGTCCCGTTTGTCTCGTCAGAACTGCTGATGATGTTTACTCTTATTTTTTTTTTCTCCCCTCACACATCTCATGGTGGACCAAGAACCCTCACATGTTGTTTAAACTTTTGAGAAAAAGAAAGAGAAGAATCACTCGCATTCATCTGTTCACCTTCTTCCACCCTGATGAAAAATCTGTGGTTATACAGGGACAGAAATGTTATTCTTTCATCCACTGAACCAATTGTTCCTTTTAATCCTTTCTCCACCGGTTCCTGTATCATTTTTCTGTCTTCATGTTTGTATGTACTAGTTTTAACAAATTTTGATTTCTCATTTTCGCTCTCAAAAGAGGCTGAAACTGCACTCTTCACAGTTAATCCGAACCTGTCTGATATAAAAAGTCTGTGTTGTGGGGCCTGAGCTGCTCTACATGTCTTGTCTTGAAGCGTTGTTTGGTTGCTCGTCCCCACAGACAGCTCTACAATAGCTTTGTATGTGCCATATGGAGAGTGAAAGCAGGGGAGGATGTAGCACCTGCCCCTGAAGAGCTTCAGTAGTTAGTCCTGCCAGCAATCCTGATCGCCACCACATATAATATAACATCATAATCCATGGCTACATACGCGGATTGTTTTGTCCTTCATGCTCATTGGTTTTTCTTTGAATGATAAACAGATTTTAGTAAATAAAATATGAGAATCTTAAACTGAAAAAGCTTTTTGGGAAAATAACTCCTGCCTGTTTTATGTTTGTTGGTTTTGGATTTTTAAACCATTAAAGCCGCACTGCTCCCGCTTGTCTGTGCTTCATGGTCATACTTGGCCTTGGTTTTATCCTGTTTGTGTTTAGTCAGCCTGCTGAGTGCCAGACCACTGTGTGTGGCAAGTTCTCAGAATCGGTGTAACTGCAGTTCATTCAGGCAAGGCACCATGGCTCACACCCTCCATGTTTACTACACAGTAGCTGAAGAATGCAGCAAACACTGTAGCAACACAGAACAGACAGAGCAGGGACACTCAGCATCTAAACTGTCTGACAGGTTGGATATTTGGATGTAAAGGTTTCATTTTGCTAACGCTTTATTTCAACCTCCCGTATGTAGTGTATATATAAGCAGTATATACACAGTTAAAAAATGGTTTATAACACACTGTACAATAGTTGTGAACACGTGTAAGGATGTCTCTAAGTGTTTATCAAAGGATTAACTGTAAGATACAGCCAGCATTTTAGTTTAAGAAATGAACTAAATATCAGCAGAGTGTAAAGAAAAAACAGTGCTGACATTATGTCAAAGATGTCCATGTATTTTCCAGAGATGTCTACTGAAATTAGCATGCTGACCAGCTAGGCCCAATCCATACTGTCTTGTAAATCCCTTTTTCATAACACGAGAGGCAAGTTTCCGCTGGTCAATATAGGCCAGTGGCAAGTTTGCTACGTTTCACAAGCTCTCTGAGCCTTGAGTGTGATAAATGATGAGAATGACTGACAAAATGTCAAGAAAGGAAACACTCTTACATCTGTACACTGTCAAAATTCCAATTTATCTCTTTAAATGAACTAAAACAAGAGTAATTGCCTCATTAACTTACTGTAACACACAACAATGATCAAAATAAAACTCACCAAAACAATCTTGGTTTGTCTTTCTACAATCAACTGATGATGGTGTCTCCACCTGCCATGTCTATTGTCCCCAAAGTCATAGTCCTCGTCAGAGCTGATGTAAATCGCCTCCGTCGGTCGAAGAGGCTGTGCTCTGTCCCAGGTCAGTGTCCAGCCATGTTCACTCTCAGGCTGCCCAATCCAGTTGAGCTGAGCACCATTGAAACAATATATTTATACAAGTGATATTCTTAAGTCGGTTCAAAACTACATTACAGTGCGATATAAACTGTTGACATCTGTTTTTAGAGCTGCAAATGATTAGTCAATTGATTGAGGGAACAATTTTCAAACACTAGTGATTCCAAGAATTTGCTGCTTTTCTCCCATGGCATTCAATTACATTACTTCATTTAAATGGCATCTTTGAGTTTTGGATTGTTGGTCTGGCAAAACAAGACACTTGAAGACTTTTCTCTAAAAAGTGGGAAATGTTGATACATTTAATCTACTTAATTGAGTAATGAGATATTGAATGATTTGACAATTAAATTCACCTTTTATTTTGCAGCCATAATTGTTTGCTAATCAATAGGGGTGGTTGAAATAAGGTGTTGAAGTCATTACCATCATAATTTTGCAATAAAATCCTAATCATCCGCTGCTGTTCTCAAGAAGATTACATTGTCCCACCTTTTTCTGTGCTAATTCAGTAATCGTTCCTTACTTCTGAACCTTCAGTCAGATACCGTTTATCAACAACACAGTAAAGCTTGATGTTACACTAGAGGGAACGTCATAGCCTTTTGAAGATTTGTGTAGCAAACCGATAAAGCAGCTGTCCAATGCAGTTCTGCAACAGATGTCATTTGAGTTAGTTTAGAAATGTGTCATAACGCGTCTCTTCGCCATCTAAAGCGAATCAGCAGCTGTCAGCGTTTGTAGGACCGTAAAACCAGAAACCCAAACCTTCATATCCCATCTCACACTCGCTCACTCCAAGTTATCCATGCATTGCTTTCACAGTCCTAACACCCCCCCTCACTCCTCTTCCTCCGTCCTCCCCAGACACCCCGAATCTGTCAAATCTCCATCCGTCTCTCCTCCTCCCTCCCTCTCCATCGAGCTGCACCTCTTCCTCTGTGGTCCCCTGGCTGTCACCGCATCTAGTCACGTGTGTCAGTCACAGCTGGCCCACCTGCTGCAACACGCAAACACACCTCGGCACGCGCACACATTTGTAACGTACACACCTGCCACTCAGATGTAGTCCATGAGAGACGGGTGGAGGAGGACCTTGTCTTTGTTTCTCAACATCTTTCCATCTTTAATGTAAGGCTGGAGTCTGAGGAGTGTTTGTCGCCTGGTGCTTCACGCACCAACAACTGGCAGCTCTATAATTTGCGGGGACGGGAGGGAAGGTGGGGTGTACTCCTCCCTGTTCCCACTGCTTTACTCTTGATCGTATTCTAAATACTGTTGAAAGCGAGCAACAACATGTCCTGGCTTCTGTTCATTTGTGTTACAGCAGCTCAGTAAAGCACAATACAGGTGTGGTGCAGGACAGATAGCTGCCATTTTCTCGTCAAAGAACTAGATTCACCGTAGAAACCAGAGAGCAGAGCAGAGCAGTGTAAAATAAAACATCCATCACTACATTGTCAGTTCGAGTGTCCAGCGGTCGGCAGCACCTCCATCTTGACAGCGGGACTCATGTCTCTTCATCAGTGTTGACTTTCTGCTCCTCCTCATCACACAATCATGTGCTTTTACAAATATTTCTACACATGGATGTCTCTCTCTCTAAAGACCTGATTATGATCCACGCAACAGACATTTCACCAGATAAAAACACTGACTATTGATGAGCATCCTATTAATGCTTGTGTCCTAAGCATGTTATTAGCCAAGGTCTGCTCTCATACATTCCAGTACAGTATAAATATATTTTTCTAGTGTACGCCCCAACAAGAAGCTGCTCGCAGGCTTTTCTCTGCTGTCCTGGCCCTCAACTGAAACAAGTTCCCTTCCTACATGTGTGTGTGTGTGTGTGTGTGTGTGTGTGTGTGTGTATGTGTGTATGTGTGTGTGCTTTTCTGTGTGGCAAAATGTTCTTGAAGAAGGCACAAATGAAGAAAGTGTGACAGCAGCATTGGCACGATCCTATATATATATGCTAGTTATTTAAACTGATTAGAATAGTACGTTAGCTTAGTAACATATTTAAGAAAAACTGAACTGATGGCTTTTAAACATTATTTATATTTGGTGTAAAAAGCATAATTGTGCCCCTTCAAATAGCCTTAACTTCCATCTCTACATTTATGTGAATTGTCATTCCTTGTGTTTTTTTTTTTGGGG
>OMLP01031487.1:13694-27831 GCA_900302685.1 Spondyliosoma cantharus | reverse complement strand
AAGTTCTCTGTGATCCGGCTGAACTTGTGTGACTCACTGCGTCTTCCTGAATGCCTCGCAGGGGACTTATTAAGAATGTTCCCAACAGAGGAAATCCAGTTTAGCGACTTATGGCCTCTCGAGGGGAAGGTAACATGATAGTTTTGCAGATAAGGAAGAGCACAGAGTGACAGTGTGTTTGATTGTATCTGAAAAAAAAAAAGATGACTGGAGTTTTGTGCCAAACACAAAAGACTGAAGGAGCAAAACTGCTTTATAGAATCTACACTGGACGACGGGGATAATACTGAAAAGCAAACAACGGTTAATTGCTTTTTGGGGCCGGGATGGTAAAGAAAGCTCATTAACACGGGTGACCTTGTTCGAGGTTCACTGTTGTACAGCTGTGAGCATCGGTGAGAGATTGAATCTGGGCTGCCGACACCTTGAACTCTTCGGGGACTCGGGTGTCAGCTGGCTTTGTGTCGCTCAAAGCTTCACTTCACCTGTATGTCTGCTGTTCTGGAAATGAATGCTGCCCTCTATCGAAGACACTGACGCTCTGCAACTGGCATCAAGTGGAGAGGAAATTCATGCATTCAAACATTCTTTCAGATTTAGCTTTTGACTATAGAAATATTATGTTTGGTTGCTGTGATTGTACTGGTGACAAAGATTTCATGACTCACATATGTGAATTTGCAGACAAGAAAGTTAGTTAGTTGAGTGTGTTTGTGTTGTCTCTTGTGTATTTGTTTTTGGGTTTTATGTTTTATATATTTTAAAAGAGAAATCTAGATCTAGAGATGGGCATTGCAGATCAGCGATCAGGCTATAAATACTGTGGTGTCCCCCCAATACACGTCCCAATAAATACACATTAAAACAACATAATGTGACTTTTTTACCTTAAAATAACAGCTTCAAAATCATTCTGATGGTACGATGTCTTATAACAGGGTGAAAGGTGTCGCTTGTTACTTCCATGAGGGCATAGGATCACAGTGTCACATACATGTTTTCAACACATAAACATTGTTATGACGTCATGAGCTTTAAATAAACAAATTAACAATTTCTTCAAAAACAATGAATGTTCTCAATACCTTTAAAGAGGCCATAATATGCTAATTTCCATGATCATAATTTTATTTGGGGCTCCTACTAGAAAAGGTTTACATACTTAAATTTTCAAAAAACACATTATTTTTCTCATATGGTGCATCGCTGCAGCGTCCCACTTCACACTGTGTCTTCAACGCTCCGTTTTAGCTACAGAGTGAGACGTCTGGCCTCTGTTCAATCTTTGGTGAGAGTCGCACATGTGCGTTACTTAACGGACAGGATGTAGCCAGTCAGAAGCAGAGTAGGGCGGGTCATGCCGAGAAAAGTAGCGTGATTTAAAATAACGGCACGACAGCAGTAGCAACTGTTTGTCTGCAGTCTGACAGGAGTGAGTATATTTTATAATAAATATAGAAACATATATATTTATATAACGCCTGTTACATATCGACACACATACTACAACTTACCTTTTATATGAAAACAATGCTACATAACACAGTAAAGGAAAGGCAAAACCCCCCCAAAAGCATAAAATGACCTCTTCAAAGTTTTATAAATGTATTTATTGTCATTAATTTATTCATTAATTTTCTGTTCATCACTATTTGTTGCATTCCTGTCGTCTTTCTCTGTCATAATATAAGATGCACTGACAGTAAAGAGAACAAAAATCTTAAGAATATCGTCCGATTCCGCTTTTGAATGAAGTGAAACTCTAAATGAGTCAAATCTAAAAACTATAGAGCTGCAAACTTCAAGCTAATAATGTTTGTCTGTATTGTTTATGTCTGGTGTTTCTTTCTTCTCTTTCCATATTTATTTGTGTGTCTAGTGTTTCTATTTAGGTCCTCTGGGAAAGGGAGTGGGATTTCCTGCGACACATCTACGCCCATGGAATGTGTACTTTGCCAACTGTCTTTGTTGTGACTGTGTGGTGGTGGTGCGCGCACACACACACACGCACACACACACACACACACACACACACACACACGCACGCACACCTTTTCCTTCCTCTCTCTCCTGTCCAGTTAGCCGGTGACAGCGAGAGACATATCTTTTATCACTTTGACCCCTCGGTCAAATGAGGACCGAAGACAAAAAGTGAAGCAGACACGAGAGAAGTCGTGAAAACAGACGGTGGAAATAACTTCAAACCTTGAAACACCCTCCAGTCTGTCAGCATCGCTCTAACACGACCACCTCATGCTGCGCAGTCACATGGTGATACTTGTGCGATTTCCCTCCCAGTGAATTCAGTCACAAACACCCAGAAGCAACGAACGACTTCAAGAGATGATTTAAAAAATGAATGACCTGTTTCGTCTTGAAATGTGAAACACTTGTGATATAAAAAAATATCTGTATATATTAAAAACTGCTCATCAAATCTCGTCAGACGTATTGATAACTGGTCACACAATCTTAGATTCACACGGGATGTCATATAAAGAATTACTTCAATTTTCTATGTGATGAACTACATTTGAATAACTTTTATAGCAATTTCATAAACTAAACAATCTGTCAGTCTGTTAATTTATTCTGATAAGTGACCGTAACTTACCACCGGCTCCTGTAAGACTCTTCGGCTTGTTGGTGTTCACACTTTTGTTGTTGTCTTCTTTCCCTCCACAGCTCCGTTCACATGTCAGAGGATGATTCCCGAGGCAGTGCAGATTATGTGAGTTGTGGGGTGTGCTGCTGGACACTGCTTCCTGTATCTATCTGATTGGTCATGAAGAGAGCGCCTCTGGGCATGAGCTAAGTACAGCGCTGAGACATAACAGTGTGTGTGTGTGTGTGTGTGTGGTGTGTGAGAGAGAGAGAGAGAGAGAGAGAGAGTGTGAGGACAGCATCAGAGTTCAACGTCTTCGGTTTAGTTTGCTTTCACTTAACAGATTTTTTGTGGTTTTTCTTCTGCAGCATCAACGACCGTCTGCAGAGCTGCTGACAACCACAGGAAAACCTCGAGGCTCAGTGTCGGAGCGCAGATTTCAGTCGTCTCTGCATGATGAGCATTTTGCTCAAATTTATAGTCAAACTACAAAAAACATCACTCAGAATCAATAGTATTGTGATGATTTAAAGTTTCCTGCAGGGAGAGTCACTTCCTGCCCCACGCCCAATGCTGGGTCATGATGTTGTTGTGAAAATCTTTGTAGATTTTATCTTTATTTAAATATTTGGCAACTCATGCATCCTGTTTAATGCTTGTTACCTTTCGCTGACTTTATTTCAGTCCATCTTGTTTGTGTTTACAAAATGCTTTTATTCTTTGCAGTGATGACATGCAACTAAGTACATTTACTGTACTTACAAGTTCAAGGAACTTTATGCTTCCCTCCTACATTTTGGAGGCACGTGCTGTGCATTTTTCCACGCTACATTTATATGAAAAACACAAGTTATAGTTATTTTGCAGATTGCATGCTGCATCAAAGCCAAAGTAGCATTGTTTATATATAAAAAAAGCTGAATATTGGATCTGATAATCAAAGTGTACAGTATATACATACTGCTTGTAAAACTATGTATTATATACTCTTTCTTTCACTATTGATCCTAAAGAGCTTATTTATTACCATCAGGTCCATTCAACAACTTTTTTCCCGACTCTTTTGCATCTTCTCTCTCATATTGTCTGTGTTAAGGTCTCTTAATGAAAAAAAAAAGTACAAAAGCAACACACATAATGAATGAACGGGCTAATATACCAACTAATAAAATGTTTAAAGGTAATGAGGTTGTTGAAGGGCTTTATTCGGACCACGGGACGACAGTTGAATAGATTTTCTTCGTGTCTTTTACTCAAGAGCTACTCATACGGGTGACTTCCAATTTTTTGCACAGTCATTTTTTAAAATTTTACATGATTACTTCACCTGTGAACTACATTTGCACTATGTACATATCCAATAATAATATTCAATATCCAATGTATATTTTCAATATTCTTATATTTCATTATATCTTATATTTTTTGTTCTTTATAGTTTAGTTTATTTATCTATTTTCTTTTACGTATATTTTTTGTGAAGGGAAACTAGCAAATTAAGAATTTCATTGCCAGGTGCAAACTATGTTTCCACTGTGTATATGACAATAAACATCTTGAATCTTGAATCTTTTTGCACCCCTGTTTGTTCAGCTGACCTTGTGAACTCTTTGTATCAGGCTTGTTGTTTCTAGTTATTTACTTGTAATGCATCAAACTACATTAAAAGAACAAATGCCTTTAAAATTAACCCCTTAATGACCTTTATATAACCCAGAAGAAATGTGATTTATGTACATTAACATCACCAAATTATGACACACAAACATTTTGGTCATTTAAGTCTGACGCTGCAGTTCCGCTGTGCGCCACTAGGGGCGCTGCGTTGGCCAGTCGGGGGTTTCCTCAGTGCAAAGATCTTGTATGTGCATGAGATAGGTAACTTAAGGACAAGTCGCTGAAAACCCACCGGAGAGATTCGTTATTTTTCCACACAACAACAACAACAACAACAACAATTTTGTATTTATAGTTTTGTTTTGCAGGTAAACACATGAAAAGACTTATAAAAGTGAAGACACGTAGTTGTCATGGATACGTTGTGGCCTCGGCTGGAGACAGAGATCAGCGGTGGGAGAGTTATCACCCTCAACCACACACCATCTTTGCGGCGCACATCAGATAAACACTCGGTATTTTGTCGCTGCCTGTTAAGCTTGAAATCTTAAATCGTACCATCGGAGTTTGTGCGTCGTTCTTGGCACCAACACCGTCTCATATTTATCTATTTCTTAGGCTAGTTTCTTCCTAACCGTTCCCACAGGTCGTCCAGACTGAAGAGGGGGGGGGATTCATCTTGTCGTTTTCCCCGACGGATATTAGTTACATAATGTGGCGGTAAGCTGCTGCTAGCTTAACACCAGCCTGTTTTTATCTGTTTTCGCCTTTATCTGTTACAAATCGTCTGTTACAAACATTTAGTCAGCGGGAGTTCGTTTTTTTAAGCGATGGGAAACAACAGAGTCTACATTAGCATAGCCTATGCTACCTTTGGCACCCTGGTCGGGCTGTCGGCTTTCCTGGTCTGGAATATTGCATACAAACAGCCATGGACGGCGGCCATGGGAGGCCTGTCAGGTATAAACACACCTATTGGTTTTAACTGTCACGATAAATGTTCCTGTGATGTGTAGATTTGTCTTCCAACGCGTGATTTTGTTGCATTTAATGAGGTTAATCCCTGTAGAAGGCCTGAACAGTCAGACAGCACATCATGACATCTCACAAGGTGTTTGTTCGGATCCAGTTTCACTTTCGACACTGAAAATCTATTCAGTACTTTTGTTTACTGTCAGTATTTGTTTGAATTCAGTCTCTGAATGTCCTTTAATGTAGGTCACATTTGTGCACATGACCAAATTTGAAGCTCACCCTCACGTGAATGCATTGTACTCTTGACACAAAGTCACTTTTTAAAAGAATTGTATTGATTTATTTTCATACAATCTGAACTTTACACAGTTCAAGAATCAACTCGTGGTTGACCATCTATCTAATGAAGACTATAGCCTGATCGATACCTGATCCATGGAACCGATACTGATATTATGGAGTGAACAATTGTGATATCGCTTTATCAGCACGCACACACACACACACACACACACACACACACACACACCCTCAAACAGTTGTGACACAGATGTGTATCGCTGACACGGTGGCAATAAACTTTACATTATAGATGACATCAGTGCACAGAAACCACAAACTTCAGTCAGAATAAACTATCATAGCCTCTTTTTCCTCTCAGTGATTGGCCAGTATTGGTGGATAATAGTGGCCAATCAATTTATTGGTCAGGCTCTAACGAAGACGCTAAATAACTGCAAAATCACTTCACCAGGTAAACCTAGTTTGCCGTTTGTGTGCTGCATTGGTCGACACATTCACCAGCACCATAGAGCTTCAATAATTAGTTGATTAGTCATCAACTTTTGAATTCATTTTCAACTATAATAATCAAATCATTGCTTCTTGAAGGTGAATGTTTCATCTTTTGAGTTTTGGACAAAACATAACATTTGAGGACATCATCTTGCGCCGTCGGATAAAAGTTATCGACATTTTTCTGGCATTTTATGGACATATATAATCGCTTAATTGAGAACATTATCAACACCTAAGTTGATAATTAAACTATTCCTTACCGGCAGCCCTCCAGTACTGATGTATCTGTAATAAGCTAATATCAGCCAATAAATCTATATCAGTGTGGCTGAATTATTGGTCTTGCTGAGATGTAAAAACATCTAGTCGATTAACAGTGAAATAACCAGCAACAGCTTTTAGAATCAGTTCATGGTTGGCAATAAATGTTGATAGCCATCTAAATACTTTTGAGGTTTTGTAGAGTTGTTCATGTGAAACAAACTATTTGAAGACGTCTCCTCAGGCGATATGATGCTCCAGTTATTTGGATATCGCCTCTGTGATGTTTTTAAAAATACACTCGATGAAAGCGTGTGTGTGTGTGTGTGTGTGTGTGTGTGTCTCTGACAGGAGTGTTGGCGCTCTGGGCTCTTGTCACGCACATCATGTACCTGCAGGACTTCTGGCGCACCTGGCTCAAAGGCCTCAGGTTCTTCATCACCGTCGGCGTGCTCTTCTCCGTGTTGGCCGTGGTCGCCTTCATCACCTTCCTGACTCTCGCCATCACACAGAAGCAGAGTAATCCTCTCTCTGCTGTTCATAGCTCATTTTCAGTATAATAGAGAATAAGACTCACGCATGTATTATTAAAAGCTCATATCCTTTTTTTTTTGGACTCGGATGATTGATTTCCTAATGCATGTATTCATCCCCCTGCTCTCTTCTGTCCCACAGCTCCCACTGACCCGAGGAGCCTCTACCTCTCCTGTGTGTGGAGCTTCCTGACTCTCAAATGGTCTTTTCTTCTGGCCTTATACTCGTACAGGTACCGCCAGGAGTTCGCCGACATCAGCATCCTCAGCGACTTCTAGTCAGTCTGGATTTTCATAGGCTGCCGTGGACTTTGAGGGGTTTTTAGGCTGCCAGCCGGAGCTGGTCAAAGAGCATTTGTAACAAAGAGAAGGAAAAAAGAAAAGCAGACATGGCGAGATTAAAAAGTCATCTGACTTTTTCCCACGTGGAGTTGCACTTGTTTAACAAGCTCTGTATTTGTATTGTAACCTGCTCTCCTACTTTTAAACCCACACATTATACTCCTCCTGTAAGTAGTCATAAGTCTAAACCTCCGAGGACTGGAACTGCTTCTGATTGAATTGCTCTGGGCTGTTTATTAAGAGACGCGCAGGTGGTTTTTCATACAGATTTTTATCACGGGAGTGTTTTAATCTTAAAAACAACTAACAAGGAAGAAGGAAACCCCCGACATAACAGGCTTTTAATCCGACGATGAGTTGTTAAAATGAAAGCGAAAATACTCCCTAAACCTGCCAAACCTAAAACCTGAGGCCGCTCTGCTCGTGTGAGGTTGACGGTGTTTGTCGGAGCGCTTGAATGTTTCTACCAATGAGCTTTTTTTTTTTTTTTTTTTTCATAGTTGCAACTCTGAACAGCTGCTTTCTTAGTGTCCGCTGAGTGAAATCCTTTAGCTCCCTTCAGTGTCAGCGAACGAATTAGAGAAATATTTTTTATTATTGTTACTTTTAAATTCCTTTTTTCTTTTTCACAAGAGCTGAAGAAAAGGCATTCCTGTGGATTTTGTGCTTTTCATCTTGTGTCCACCAGGGGGCGACATGTTTTTTTTTTTTTTTTGTTTGTTTGTTTTTTCCTGTCAAAGAGTCCATTTTAAAAATTCTGACATTCCTGTTTAGTGAGAACATGAATGGATTTAATAAATAATTGCACTTTAGTCTTTGATATTGATGCCATTGTTTTGCACACTGATCCCGATACAATGCAGGGGAAAAAATGAAAAATCACGTTTTACACGTTATCATCTCTGTCTCACCCTTTTTAATGTCGAAATACACTATTTATATGTACCATTTCTTTCACAGGTAGTATGATTTGTGTAAGTCAAGTTAAACTAGGCTGTTTGCTTGTGTCTACCTTTTTATCATGAAATTCACGTGTGTTTTCTGTTGAGGAGAGAATGAGTACGAGGACGCTACATGTATATAGAAACTGAACCCATTAAAGTTACATTTATTGTTAATTACGCCACGTCGTCTTCTCGCTCTGTCCCGCACAGACACACGACCTCACGCATGAACAATATATACGGGATTATTTCCTTCATGGCTGCAGGTTCTCAAAATGTTTCAAGCTTTTTTTTTTTTTGGATTCCAAGCTCCACCCAGGAAGTGTACGAGAATCTTTAGCAGCATAACTTGATAAGTAATCAAACAAGTGGTCAAACGCACATCTGAGCCAAATGCCTGCAGACGTTGTGCTTCAACAGTAAAGGTACAGTGCTGATTTTTTCAGACTTTTGATTTATTTGTACCGCTGCTACGATGACCTAATGTCCCCTCGGTGATAAATAAAGTTATCTATCTATCTGTCTATGAAGTTAAGTTAATGACTTGCTGCTATTTTGATTCATTCATCGGTGACGTTATTAGAGGACAAATCTTTAAGAAGGACAGTTTCAGACATGAATCTTAGAAAGTTTGCTAAATGCACATTGTTGACTGAGTGATTGAAACCTTGTACTTTTTTTAAAATGGTGCCGAATCTCTTTGCAACGCCGTCTTTATATCGAGTAGCTCTGGATCTTTTATCCTCCTGATTAAAGTCTCTTAACATTTTACCTTTTTTAAATTCTGCCAGTCATTCCATGTAAACACCAGTTTGACCATTTGTTTGCCCTTCATAGTAAAATATCCTCGCCGCAAATATCGTGTCTGTTACACATTAACTTTCTTATAAAAGATGGACTTGAGAAGTCTCGTCTCCGGCGGGCAGACTGTACAACGCATCGAGTGAACTTGAGCGTGTGCTCATATTTACCTGGTGTTGAGCAAATATTTCAGCAGCCTGTTGGCTGATCCTTCGCTCTTCAAGGTTAGATTAGGACCCTGCACAGCGTGAGCCTAAAGATGCCCTTGTTCCCCCGACTGCACCATGTACGTTACATAAAACTCTCAAATCTGGGGTTGAATATGTGGAAACAAAGACAGTGCTGATGTCGTTACATTACGTTTACTCAGATGCTATATTTATTTAGTATATATTGTGCAATTAGCTGACAGCTGTAATTATTTTACAACTTAATTTTGGAATACAAAACACATGAAAAGGTTTTAAACTATAGAGTAAAACAGCTGGAGGAAGAGTCAACTGATCAGTTACTCGACTGTCAGGAAATGGATGGTTCCAACTTCAGAGCCGGGTTTGCTGCATTTCATTTAAATTATTTAACGATAATAATGATATTACTTAATGATTGAAGTAAATGTTGGATAATTTCAAGGTTTGATCTGTTTATTGCCCCCCCAAAAGAATTACTTTCACAAGTTATTTCAAGAATAAGGACCAATTGATTAACTGACAGAAAGAAATCAGCACATAAATAATAATAGTTATAGATTCAATCATCATAGTTGGAGTCCTGTAAAACAATTTAAAACAATCAAAATTGCGCATTTACGTTAATGCGTTAGTGATAACTATCTCAAGATATGTCAGTAGTATGTATGTTTTGAGCCGACGCTTGAAAAATTCAGATATAGACATGAACCGGCCGACGTACACGTTTTTGTGAAATGATCGATTAATGTCGTTATCAAACACTAACACACTTCATCAAACGCAGGCCGAAGATTTTACAGGAAAACAGCACGTTTTATTGCCTAAAGTGACCTCAGTGCACTGAAACTGTGAATTCAATCATTATTATTTAATACAATAATCTTCTTCTGCATCATATAATGGGACAACATATACGATGATACCAACATACCTGTGAGGGTCCAGTATCGGTGGATAATAACAACCAACTCCTTTATTAAGTACATTTTTTTGATGATACTTGCAAATGTTTAACTAACATTTTAAATGCACACTTTACTTGTAATAGTATTATTACATTGTGGTGTTAGTACTTTTACTTAAGTAAAAGATCTGAACACGTCTCCTTTCACATTTGTGTGCTGATTAAGTAAAATTATATTGATGCTATCTTGTTGATGCTAAGTTTGGAAGAAAATACGAGACTTATTATTACTAACTTAAAGTTTTTCATGTCCATCAAATGCACCTCGAGGTCGTAGTATTAAAAATGTATCATGTGTCAATACGCTCCAGCCATGCAACCAGACCGCCCGCGTTATGTGATTGACAGGCCGGCATACAACCTCCCAGACTTCGACAAAGAGTTTGACAAGAAGAGTCGACAATTCCCCGTCGGAGAGAAGGTGAAGAAACTCTTCAGGTACGCAACTGCAATCTCTCCCGCGCAGTCAACACGTCTTCCTATCACACGCACACTCCGCCTCTGACAAGCTTTTTTTTTTGTGCTGCGATCAAACGGAGGAGAGCCCTGTAGCTATGACTTCATGTGAGGGTTTTTTTTTCGGAAAATATGTATTGTGGACTTTTTCAGAGCAACAACCGAGAAAAAAAAAACCTTCAGCTCTTCAAAGGAGTTTCTCTTGTTTTGTTTCCCGTCAGATGCTCCGCGACGAGGCTGAGGGGCTTGTTATTCAGACACCTGCCTGCGCTCAGCTGGCTCCCCAGGTATAAAGTGAAAGAAAACCTGCTGTGCGATGTCGTCAGCGGGGTCAGCGCTGGCACCATCCAGGTCCCTCAGGGTCGGTCACTGCTTTATAACACGCTCTGATTCGCGGCTGTCCAGTTTACAACACAGTACTTTTCGATACGTTTACATGATTTATGTGACGAGTTTACAAAAAGGTGTCTGTTCTTTTTCCAGGCATGGCGTTTGCCCTCCTGGCAAGCCTCCCTCCTGTCAACGGCCTCTATTCCTCATTCTTCCCCCTCATCCCGTATTTCTTCATGGGCACTGCTCACCAGATGGTCCCGGGTAAATCAGCGTGATTTATCTGCGGCGATTTCACGTGGCGACAGTGATAAGTTGCCTGAGCCGCGCGGTGCAGATCAGCTGCGCTCTGCCCCGTTTGCACAATTGCATTGAAAATAGATGCTTTTCATGTCCAGGTACGTTTGCTGTCCTCAGCATTATGGTGGGGATCGTGTGTCTGAGGCTGGCCCCAGAGTCCGACTTCAGCCACTTCAATCACACTCTAAATGCTACAGTCGTGGACACGGACCAGATGAATAACGTCCGCCTGGGAATATCCGGAACGCTGGCCTGTCTCACCGCCGTCATACAGGTACTCATGGTGCTGCCAGAGGCTCGGGAACAGTTCAATCTAAAAGTGACACGCTGATAACTGACTCACTCCTGCGTAGATCGGCCTCGGCTTCATGCAGTTCGGGTTCGTTGCCATCTATCTGTCTGAATCCTTCGTCAGAGGCTTCATGACCGCCGCCGGCCTGCAGATCCTCATCTCGGTGCTCAAATACATCTTCGGCATCAGCGTGCCGCCCTACAGCGGCCCGCTGGCCGTCATATATGTAAGTCAGCCTTTCGTGTCATAATCGAGGAACATCGAAACACTTCGATGGTCTGATTTGCCAATAAAATCGTACTGTTTTTGTCGCAGACTCTGGTAGATATCATACGTGGCCTCCCTGACACCAACGTAGCGTCATTAGTATTCGCTCTGGTCAGCAGTTTAGTCCTGATCGTGGTGAAGGAGCTGAACGCACGCTACCGCCACAAGCTGCCCTTCCCTGTTCCAATGGAGATCGTCATTGTAAGCAGTTTGACACAAATGTTCAGTCTTTGCTCTGACTTTTATACAAGGTTGAAAGTGATGATCGGTCCCTGTTCCTGTCCTCTGCAGGTGGTGGTGGCCACGGCCATCTCGGGCCCTCTGCACCTTCCTGAGATGTATCACATGGACATAGTGGGAGAAATTCCTTTGGGGTAAAAGAAAAAAGCACTAAAACCACTCGTGCATCTTATTCTTTTACTCTTCGGTTTAGTTTCATTTCTTGGCTCTGTTGTCCAGGTTCCCTGCACCGATCCTGCCCACAGTGGGTCAGTGGGAGGACATGCTGAGCACCGCTTTCTCCCTGGCGATCGTCGGGTACGTCATCAACCTGGCTATGGGCAGGACGCTGGCAGCCAAGCACGGCTACGACGTGGATCCAAACCAGGTAGAAGAACCGCACGTCTTCTACTACTTAGAGATTTGTGTTTTATCATTCAGCTTTATAAAAATAACCACGTGCACGCTCTCGTTCAGGAAATGTTGGCTCTTGGCTGCAGCAACTTCCTCGGCTCCTTCTTTAAGATCCACGTGATCTGCTGCGCCCTGTCGGTGACGCTGGCTGTCGACAGCGCTGGTGGAACGTCACAGGTGGGGAAAGAACTGTAATCGAGTACTTCCTGAAAGGTTGCTGTGTCTCAATTCAGGGTCTGCATCCCTCCAAGGACCCGGCCTTTGAGTCCTTCGGAGAAACCTTGTTAACCGCGTCTAGCCTTCGGAGCATTTCCTGGTTGCGTCACCAGATGTTTCACACTTGCGTCACGATTTCCGCCGCCCACGCCCGCGAAAGTGACGATCTACGCCACGCGATGTCGCCATTTTCTTTCGAAAAGAAGGGAAAATAAGGCCGCACTTGTGGGTGCAGAGGAGCCTTCGTCGCGGCGTTGTCAAATGCGTCCTCCGGAAGGATGCACACCCTGAATTGAGACACAGCAAATATCTCAAACTCGCTCACTTCTGTCGCTGCCCTTCTCGCCAGTTCGCCAGTTTGTGTGTGATGCTGGTCGTGATGGTCACCATGCTTGCCCTGGGAGCCTACCTGAAGCCCCTTCCAAAGGTAGGCAGACGTGAGAGTGCGATACTTCAAAAAGAAATAGAGAGAATGAGAGAAATGCAATATCTAATCTCGGTTTCTCCCCAGTCGGTGCTCGGAGCCTTGATCGCGGTGAACCTGAAGAACACCCTCCTGCAGCTCTCCGACCCGTATTACTTGTGGAAAAAGAGCAAATTGGACTGCGTGAGTTTCAGCCTGGCATGCAATATTGCGCTGTCTTTTTTTTTCCTCTTCCATATTTTTGTATCTCAATCCGTCGTCCTCTCTCCTCCAGTGTGTGTGGGTTGTGTCGTTCTTGGCCACGTTCTTTCTCAGCCTGCCTTATGGAGTTGCTATTGGAGTGGGCTCGTCCATCCTGGTGGTGATATTCAAGACGCAGTTGTGAGTACAGTCCGTGCAACACGCTCTCTATTTTTTATTTATTTATTTTTTCTAACTGCGTGTCTCTCGCAGTCGTAATGGCTCGTCAGTGGTTCAGATTATGGACACAGACATCTACAAGAACCCGAAGGTGTACAGTAAGGTATGAAAAGTACATTTGTTTTGCGTATTTTTGTCGCCACGCGTCGTATAAGAGGATTTCTTTTCGTAACAACTCCACAGGTCACGTCAATAACAGGCGTGAAGATAGTGAACTACTGCTCGCCGCTCTACTTTGCAAACGCTGAAATCTTTCGGCAGAGGGTCATCAGAAAGGTACGGTAGAAAAAGAACGACCTCTTTGCTTGTTCGCGTGATGTGTGAAGTGTTTGAACAGTTACATGTTTGTGTCCAGACCGGCCTGGACCCGGGCAAGCTTATCCTGGCCAGGCGGAAGTTCTTGGAGAAGGAGCAGAAGGAAAAAGCGAAAGAGGAGAGGAAGGACAAGGAGACGAGGAGGAGGAAACCAAGCTCTTTGGTTACCATGAAGTCTCAGGTGGGATCTGATATATGACACGTGTTTTACTGAGTGCCAGTCAAAAACCTTCCACGGCTCATGAATATTTCCCGCCCAGGATACAACCCGTGACCTTTCCTGTACACCTTTCTCTACGTATTCCCTCTAAATCTAGACCATATCTCAGCTTGAGCTGCAGAACGACTTTGACACGAACGACGGCGGTGCCAGCAAACCCGAGCCTCCCACCAGCTATGTCAACTTCCACTGTAGTGACATTGAGCCGGGCGAGCAGGCGCCTGACCACGAGC
>OMLP01031485.1:3348-19279 GCA_900302685.1 Spondyliosoma cantharus | reverse complement strand
CGGAGTGATGGAAAGGTGTGACCAGGTGTCTCTTCCTCTCTCTCACGCACACACACACACACACACACACACACACACACTTGGCTGAATTGCTAAATAACCCAGGTGTCCTGGGAAGATGCTGCATGTGAGCGAGTTCCGTTTTCTCAGGTGCTCGTGTGGAAACTTTGCTCTCCAACAGCCCTGACAGACTGCGCCTCGATACTACACTGTGTGCTTGTCTGAATTAGTGAAGAAAAAGAAAGAAACAGAGGCAGAGCGGTGACAGAGAGAGAGGCGGGAGAAAAAAAAAAAAAAGACGTATAGACAGAAAGAAGGTCGATAGATACATAGACAGGTAGACAGAGTGATCGGGGGGGCGTTGTGCGGCAGCTAATGCACACCAGCAATTATGGGCCATCATAATCACAGCATCCAGTGACAACATAATCATAGCACAATCAGGTGGCGAATCAGAGGCAATTTGCAAACTATCTCTACAACTTGGAGGGGCTGGCGAAATTCCCCATTTGTGTGCAGCAGGCTGAGAAAGCTTAATTATCCTGATGAGGGGGTGGGAGAGAAGGGACCAGAGACCCCGGCACGCTTCTTGCCACCTATGAAACAAACGGCGGCTGGCGTTGAGGCCTCCAGACACCTGGAGACCGGGTCTGCCGTGCGTGTCTGTGAATTCCTTTGTGGGAACACGGTGCAACGAGCAGGTGTCAAATTGATCCTGATTGAGAAGACAAGAAAGAGCAGATGCACTCGTTGTTACTGGTAATTTTTCCTCCTCTTGCGAGCGTTTGTATGTTTCTGTGTCCGTGTGTGTCTACAGCACGAGCACTTAAAGAACTGTGATAATGAACGCAGAGAACATCATTTTTCCCGCCACGGAGGCTGATTATCTTGTCAAGTTCTAGCTGCCGGCCGAGATGTGAACATATTGATAATCTCAGAGTGGGGACCTCTAATATATTTCATGTATAGGGACGGCAAAAAAAGCGAAATCTACAAGGAGGCAAAATTAACAGCGAATGCAGAGACGTCTCACGAAATGTTCTGTGTTCACTGAAAATAGAAATACCTTTGGGTTATGTTATTAAACTTAGAAATGAACAACAAGGAGACTGAATTAATCTCCACCAAGAAGGGGAGCCAGATAATTCCAGTTGAGCAAATTGAATTGGAATGTAAATGTTAAAAATGATCCACATGCTGTCCCTGGGTTCCTATGAGCACAGGCTCAGAATTCAGTCTGCTCCTCTCCCTCCGTTGCTCAAATATGTGGATAACAACAAAATTAATTATACATATTAATGCTTGCTTGCCAATTTTTCATGCGCATCTTCCCCGAAAACGGCTTTCTTCAAAAAGCACCCGTCCAGAATTTGAACTAACTAATCTCCAGTTGCCTGGGGAGAGAAAACAAGCGCTTTGAGGGAATAAGTTACATTCTGTTGCGGCGTTTACACGTGTGGCTGAGCACAGAACTTCAGAGCTGGCATTTCAATCAGGAGCCATCAGAGGCATCCTTGGCAGATAAGAGGAGCGGCACAAGCCCCTGTGCTCTAAGCTCTAATAGTGTGTTTACGCAGGAGATACACTCTGCATACAGTAGAACAAATCGGGGGCTGCGCTGAGGCCTTACACGAGAGCTCAGTTCCTACTGGCCTATATTCTAATCAAAAGGAAACCTTGTGCAATGCTTCAACAGTAAATCTAAGAGATTTTTCTACGATGGTATTCACACTGCATGTCATTTGGCTTACATCAGTCTGGTGCATTTAACAAGCGTAAGGTTTGGCATCCTCGATCAATGGTCAGAACTGTTGTAAATTGAAGGGGTTGCTTGAGGATCACCAGGCTTACAAATTAATCCGCTTTCTGCCAATGCAGAATCCAGATTGTACCCGGACTGATTTTACAAAAGTCTGGACAGCAACACATAAAATGTGTGTAGATCCGAGCCACATTTGGTTCGAAATGCAATTCCAATCGTTTTTCCTCAGATGTGTCTCAGTGCCTCCAAATCTGATTTTTTGCAATCGGAAGAGTCTCCAGCACGGGCAGTGAGCAATGATGACGTCAAATCCAGAGCGGCGTATACCAGCCTTGCACTCTCAAGTCGCGGTGCATCGCGTTGGAGGAGTTCACCACGGCTAGAAGTCTGATTGTTTGGAGGACCAGAAGATGGATCTTAATTTCTCATGCTTCTTGAATATGTTGGTGATGTCTGGACACACATTTCCAATCTCATCACTTGCAAATAACTCTGCTAAAATTCTTACTTAAAGATCTGATTTGAACAACAAACTGGATTTGACTGTTGTTTGAATGAAGCCACAGACCTCGTCACCTTTAGACAATGCTTTCTACTCAAGGAATTGTTGAACTTTTTGCTAAAAATTACTTGGAAAAAAAAGTACTAAAACTATTCCTTTAAAAAAGGTCATCAGCACAAAAGGTTGGGAGCCACTGCAGTAGATGAAAAATCCAGCTGCTCTTTTTCATCTGTGTAAATCAGGTGAAATTGGTAACATGTTGCTTTTGCTTCGAGCAGAATTCAGTTTAGATATTACACACTTGAGAAGCAGTGACTGCGGCGAGCTGGCGCAGACATATTGGATCGTCACAGAAGAGAAAGCTAAACCAAGTGCATTATGTAGCTCTACCATCATTTACCTTTCTCCTTAAAACCATTAGAAATCAAGTTCTGATGCCAACTTCCTAAATTAACATTTTTAAATGGCGACTTGAGACGGAACCTAGTGTTTGTCTCATGCTGATATAATAAGGTTCAATTTAAACCTTGTGCCACAATAGAGTAAGATCTAAATGACCTGTGTTCATGTAGTCGGACTCTATAAAAATGTACTAAAAAGCCGTCAAGGCCGTTTGCTTTTGCTCTTCAGAACTCCTTTGTTATGTCAGATATATTTCCTGGATGGCTCCCAATATCCTTAAGGCTTATTGCAGCGCTGCATCCACACAACTCGCAGAGGACAACCAAAGATAACAGGAAAAGCTGGACCTCTTCCTGCAGTCAGGTATTGCCGAGGCTAGCCATGTCGTGCATTGGGGGATTCGTAACCCGAAGCATCGCAGGTTTATATCACCTGGTGTAAAGATTCATCGGCGTGATCACTGGAATTGACTTTTAAGTGACCTGCTCGCTATAAAAATGAGGCTAATTAAGCCGGAACGGGAGAGTGTCACCTTTGTGAAAATATCTCATCTATTGATGCCTTAATTTTAATGACACGCATGACCTTTGTGAGTCACACCCTTGAGCTACACAAATACAGAAGAGAAATGTCTTGGCTCATTCCCATGAGCTCAGGGACGCTACATTGGTAAATCCTCCTGCAGCACCTTTCTTGCTTCCCCACTAGCTTTTGTAAATCCACTGTAGTCCTCCGACAATCGCATTTCAGTACAGTTAAATAAAGACTGTCTACCTGAATTATCAATTACGGATTATTTTGAGAGATGACGTGGACAGATGAGACGCTTCATTATACGCTTATTCTGCGCAGCATCTCTATTTTAATGCGTCTTTGCATAAGCACGAGAGGCTTTTAATATGATGTGAGGTTTTTACCATACAAACAAAGAGACGGGGTTTAAGGCGAGGGATAAATAAAATATTACAAGTCTGAACAATGCAAAACATAAATCAGTTATTTTTGTGATGTGCCTTTAAATCTCATTTGACTTGAAAGTAGAATGAGAGGACTGTGCAAGTGAAAACAATGAAGTCTCGGTCGAACTGCTTTGAGTTATCTGCCTCCATTACATGCAATCTAAAATATAAAACAGATTAAATGCCGAGGGAACTTTTACATTCTATTAAATCAAAGATTTCATTGCTGAATTTTTGTTTTTCTCTCTCGGTCCGACTGCAGGCTCAGGAATTCTACCCACTGACAACCTCTTTTGTGAAACCCATGGATTCAAAAGCTCCAATTGGCTGAGATCTATACAAATGAGAAGCCATGATCTTTTCCTGAACCTAACAAAGTCATGTTGGTGCCTTTATTTTAGAGATACAACTGGATGTAGCATGTTTGTTATTTGTAACTCGCCCACAGAAGAGACCGTGTTGTTATTGACCGTGTTGGTGTTGGACATGCAAGGAGACAAACGGGTCTTTTACACAATTTGATTCAATACTGTGTTAATTATTAAAGGTCTACTTTGGATCTTTTTGAGGATTTGCCTTGCCTCCATTTTAATCAAACCGAAACCCGCAAAAATTGTATTTTGGTGCTCAGAAAGGTTCTGATGGGTCCAATACAACAGACACCTGTTAACACTAAAACTACATAATTATCCTTATGCAGATGACGCACCACTGTTCCTCTCAAAGACAGCAGAGACGGTCCCTTGCAATGCTGACTGGACATCTCCACTTCCTGCCATCTTGCGCTGGTGCCCTCATTTGAAGCCAGAGTCTGCACAGTAGTGATCTGGTGGCGGACCTGATCGATGACTTAATTGCGAGCAGGCCACAGCTGCCGATCATGACATCACAACTGTTCTGACAGCATCAGATTACTAACTAAAACAAAACTTAATTAAGGCTTGAGAGGTTTTGGCTTCACATTGGGGCAGATGTCATGTCATCCATCTTTGTATACAGTCAATGATAATACATAGTAAACTGATTAGTATGGCTTCCTTTTTTGAATATTTGATTAGTGGATAGTTTATCTAGTTTACTATTTTCTCTGTTTCAGTCATAACGTTTCCCTCATATTTGCAGCTTATCCAGATTGCTGCAGCAAGAAATGTCTTGCTATAAGCAGACAGTGTCTGTAGCAAGACACAGATGTTGCGTATTTCAGCGTATAGGTGAGGTAAAGCTATGTTTGGTGGATTGCATATGTTTCAACATGTGCAGAAGAACGTGGTGATTCCTACGTGTATCCCATCACTTCATTATGCACAGACAGGAGCCGGGAGTGAAAAGCAGGGAAGAGAAACCGCAGGAGTTCCTATAAGTTTGGAGATCAGTGTGTCTGAGCTGTCACACACGTACAGTACACAGACACACTGTACACACACCGAGTCTGTGTGTTGATACAGGAAGCGTCTGTACTGTCAGTCGGAGGGAAACTCACTGATGGCTGTTTTCTGCTGAGCGAAAAAGACTCTCGTCGCTCTGACTTCTGCACAGGTATGCGACTGTAACATCAGTGTTTGGGTGCATGAACACTCCAGTGGTAAAAAAAACAAAAAAAAAACAGCTTACCTTAATATTATCTCATTTAAATAGCTACATGCACCATTACAACAGCTCAGCTTCCTAATAAATCTACAAGCCCCCAGCCGGTGACCACCATCATTTGAATGACACTTCCATGTTCAGGCAGAAATCACATCTACCGGCAACTAAATTGACGTGGACCGGTTTTCCATATCGGAGGTGCTCTCCAGCAGTCAAGTGTGCGCGTGCACTGTTTGTGTGTGTTTGTCCGTGTGTCTTTGTGCGTATGCACACGCGAGAACTAATTTCTGTATCGTTTCGGTGGTCTGATGCGTGCGTGGGACTCAAGCCCACAGCGGAGAGTCAATCTGAGACATCTATTATGCACTTCATCAATCTTTTTGGACTCTTGACATTTCACTAGCTGAACAAATTGTCAGTTATCAAAACTCAATTTCAGAAATGACATGTCGAAATTCACTCCCCTCCCCTCCAACCCATCCTCCGCTCTCGCTCACTCTTCCTCCCCGCCTCTCTCTCTCTCTCTCTCTCCGTCAGCATATACCTCTTTGCATTTACGCCATCAGAGGCGAATTTTCACATAGACATAATCATGCACGTGTATGCACATACACTTGAGAGGACAAATGAAGTTCAGTCCTCGACCCCCCTCCCCTCTACTCAATCCCACCTTTCCCTATCGCTTAAATAGCTTAGCGATGGTAGTTTTGTATGCAAAGAGTTAACGGCTGTTGGAGTTAATCGCTCCTGGGCTACCCGCGTTCCTGTGAGCAGATAAGGCTGTTTATAAATTGATTTGGTTATGCTTCATTGATAATAAAAAGGAGCCAGGCTTTGTTTACCTAAGAAAACACACACACACACACACACGCCGCACGCGACACACACAGCATGCCTTATTTGGATCCCTGCTGAATGTGTGTGCGTAGCGCCTGCGTACGTCTGTGCAGGCGTAAGTGAGAGTTAAGAAAGTCGTGTGTTTGAGCGAGCGCGTGACGAAGGAAGGAAGGAAGGAAGGAAGGAAGGAAGGAAGGAAGCGAAAGACAGAACTGCAGGCCTCTGGAGTGACAGGGTCAACCTTGAGGAAAGGATATAGGGAGAAAATCATTAGAGGAAAGTAAAGGTGAAAGCAGGCAACACTGAAGGGGGCCTAATCCTTGTTCACTCCCGTTAATGAAAGTCATCAGTCACATCCCTATGCATGACAATGACGTGTGCGAGTGCAGTGACACACACACACACACACACACGTGCACATTTACACATGCGTGCACGTCATGTAAAACAGCACGAGAATTTCTGTATCTCATTCTCAACAAACTCTGGCTCACTTGCAGCCTGATTCCTTCACCACATGACAAACCGGGGCGACTCTGTGTTTGTTTTTCCACAGATTAACATTTCGGAAATGCCTAATCTCGCAGACGAATCTGTCACCTGCTTCGTTTGGTGATGTCACCGAGCATGTGATAAGCTATACCTTTTTTTTTTCACCGTGTGAACACAACAAATATAGTATTATTGGCTGTGACAAGCCTCGGGGAGGATTTGAAATTAAGTCTCATGCCTACCTTGCTGTGGAGTAAAGACGGGGAAAAAAGAAAGGAAAAAAATGTCAAGGATGAGACAGAAGATTTAGCACTGTACTGCTGAGATTAACAATTGATACATATCAGAAAACAGCAACACCGTATACTTACAGTACATTATGGAGGGAAAGCTATGTTCTTGCAAGTGCATTGCTTTGCTGCATGCAGGATAGACCCACCCCCCCTGTATTTTTTTTTACAGCAGACATTTTAACTCATCATATTAGGAAAAGTAAAGGTGTTACTAATAACATTAACAATGGTTCCATTAAATCCGAGTGTCCCAGTAAGCCATGACAGTATGACAGTGAGCCAGCATGAACGATACCAGATCCCGAAATTGGAGCAGCAAAATGAAATTCAGCCATCGTTAATTGTGTTATTTACACCTTTGCTTTTCCCACTGTTACATGTCAAAATGTCTTCTGTGAAAAACAGAGCCTGTGGGAGCTAAAGCTAACTTATTGCCACATAGTACTTTGCAAAAAGATAATATTAGTTTACCAGTTTAGTGATCTCTCCTAATTAGGCTTGCTGCTTTTTTTCAAAGACGTACAGGCTACAACATTGTTAACAACGACAAGATCATTAAAAATACTCAACCAACCTTTTTGTCACTTGACAGCGGAAATTTACACCAGTAAATGGGATCAATCTGGTGATCATAATTTGTTACTCTGTAGTTAAGGAGTCGTTATTTAAAGATATAATATGTAGGAATTCTGCACTGAAATATCTCAAAACAGCTTCACCTTTGTTATATATTTTGTTGAGTTGTGTATTAACACCCTCCCAAATCATATCACCAGAGTGAGCGCTAAGTGCTGCTAACTGTAGCTGCCGTTGTCTAGTTAGCTCAGCTAGCCATGCAGTAGCAGTCCAGGCTGGGAGCTCGGAGCAGGAGTTAGCTGGTCTAGATATCTCTGCAACAAATTCACAGGCATCATAACTGCAAAGCTATTACTATGTCACATTCTGATAATAATTTTAGTTATTTTTTTTCATGTTTCCAACCTACATTCCTACATCTTGCACCTTTAACACAAATAAAACTTATAAAACATTACCTCGTCGTTGAACAGCAATCACCAAGAGCGACGGTGACTGTTTAATGTTTAAATTCAGGTCAACTCTCAGTGAAGTCAGCACTCACCAGATACTCCCGCTTCTCTCTCTTCTTTTCCCTTCTCCTCTCTGTAATGCCGTCTCGGAGTAGAGCACATTTCTCCTCCAGCTTCAGTTGGCAGTCAGTAACACGGAGGTCAACTCAGCACTCAGGTTGAAAAACAGGAATGAATTATATCGTTATATAGCATTCTCAAGCTATGTAAAGTGATCGGCCTGCTAAAAACAATCTGCACTTGGAAATCTACTGCGTTCATTGCTGTTAGCAATAATCAGCACGATCAGGGCCGAATGGTACGTTACTGATAGCAGCCAATTTAGCTTAGCTGCTGACGGTACTTCTATAGCACTCTCAAAGAATACTCCCCTGTTGAAGGACATTACTGACACCGAACTGTATATATAGTACCATATTTAGCACTAGAAATCAAGCTCACTTGTAGAACTTCAGAACTTTATCAGTCCCCATTTTGACTGTCAGGGCAAAAATATTAATTATTACTAAAAACAAGTAAAAACTTTATCTAAATTAAATCAGTTTGGAATAATCTGATTAGTCCCCACCACTTAAAATCGATCCACTGTTTTAATAACATTAGTGTTCCTCTTAAAAAAAAACACGGGATCACGCAGATATGTAGGAAGACAGTTGCTGTTAACATCCGCTGCACAGGAGAGGATACACAAGTTAGTTTACACAACAAATCCCATTCAGATAAGAAGTAATTTCAAAGTACAATCATGTACAACTAGCCAATAGCCTTTCATCACAACCTGACAGCATTGCAAGGACACAGTGGATTGTTATTTAGCCCTAGTCAACTATATTGTGCAGCAAAATACATTTAATATCCTTTTGCTATTTTTGTGGCAGATTTATTTCCACTGGAAACATCCTGACCTTTCTTTGACACTCTCCATTGAAGCATTCCCCCTTTTACACTAAAAACGGGTTGCATGGGAGGTACAGTAGATTACAAGATCAGTAGCTCTGCTCAGGGGACACTACTGTCTCAAGATTTATGATGATCAGGAAGCTCATCAGAGGAAGAGAGGACAAGGGGGAGAGAGAGAGAGAGAGAAAAGAGAAGGAAACATTGACGGAGAGGAAAAGTTCCAATAATCATAAACATCCGGCTTGTATTCCCAGAACAGCAAGTCCTGTGCGAAGCTCATTAGCATTCAGCCGACCCACCAGATTACTCGGGGCACTCTGTAATTTGCAATAAAAAATAAAGATGACGCCAAAACAAAAACAAATCTGAGCTGATACAAATTAGGAGGAACGCGCTTGGTTAGTCTGTCAAAGCAGTAAATTTCCCTGCGCTGCGTGAAAAACTCAGGTCGCTAGGCCCGAGCACAGGCGGGGGAAATTAATGAGCTGTCTGTTTGTGTGACTTTATTCCCCTTGTATCTCCACCGTTTTGCCTGGACAGTGTATCAATCTGGCTTTACGGTAATGATGCTTCCGTGCTGGAAATTATTGCATTAAAGTGATTGGATTCATTTCGGCTGTGGAGAAGGAGAGTTCTCCTGGTCCAGGTGTACAACCAGGACTTTTGGATTCTTTTTGTACACAGCCGGCTTCCTCTCGACTGTTTTGCATGGCGAAGACAAAATTTCCTCCGTACCATTTCCCACCTACAATCTTTAAAGAGTCCCTCTTTGCTCTAGAGTTGTTATATGGGACATTTATCACATCTCCACAGTTGGCCTCAGCTGGTTTATCAGCCGAACCAGTGATGTCACCCAATCCTCGGATGTTTTAATGATGCCAATCCTTTCCCCCGATGCCAGTGAGGGTCTCTCTCAGCATGGAGGCTCCAGCTGCTGGCTGACACCCTGATAAGCCAGACCGCTCACTCCAGCGCCTCACACTCCACACGCTGACTCATCACTCGGGCCTTTCAGATTAAGAGAAAGGTCTGGTGGGTGACGCCGCATGGGGGCCAAGCGCCAACTGCCCCATCTGAAAACCTACCTAACCTCTGTTCACACTGATTGAAACATGCTGATATGGGAGATACCCAGCGCAAAAAAGAAAAAAAGTTTGAATACGGACCAAAATAGGTTAGGGAATGAAACGCTTGCTGATGCTGCACTAACGTGGCAGATGGGAAATGAAATTGTCGGCTCTTTCCGCTGTGTCCCTCTATCTGTTCACCCATCCATCCATCTAGTGATCTATCCTCCAGCAGCAAGAAAAAGCAGGGTGGGGACTGCAAGCCACCTGAAGCTTTTAGGTCAGCCCTCATGGGACATCACCCCGCATCCCCGGAGACTGTGACTCGGTTACCGAGCCCTAACCCGGCAGAACAGCTGACCTTTCTTTGTCAGCGCGCTGCACACCGTGTAACCCTGAGGGATTGTCATACTCCGGACAGCTGTGTCTTTGCTTGTGTATGCATTAAGCCACTTTCTGATACTTGTAACTGTTGGGAAACATGGCTGCTTGTCTGTCCGAGCTGCATGCTAACCTGCTAAGCTGCTGTTCTCATTTCTCCTCCTGTGTTTCCCTTGAGGTCGATAAAACGGACATTATGTGCGACGAAGGAAGAAACAAATGGGGAAAAGCTACTGGACAAGTGACGAGAATATCATGTTGGTATGCATTTCTGCAAACCACGGATACATCTACATACAAATGTGTGTGTAATGTACCATACTGACATTTCTACAGTGTGTTTTATTGCCTTCGTATTGCCTGTTTCAATATTTTCAACATAGTAGCAAAGGTACAAAATTAGCATCTCAGTTGGAGACGTGTTTCTGGCCAGTAGTCACGCTTCTTTTAGCTCCGTTTTGGTCTCCACCCGCTCATGACTCATTTTAGCATGCTAGATGGACGACTTGTCTATGTCGGTCGAGGAGCTGGTGTATGGTTGGTTTTCAAAAATGGCTGCCTGCTGATGTTTGGTGAGAGCTGAATCTGCGGGCTGTAAAACCAAAACAAAAGATAAACAAGGCTAAAAAGCTTCAGAGCCGAGGGGAGGTGTACAATTTAGGGATAATTGTTTTGATTTGTGGGCCCAAATGCGGACACCAAGACACGGGAAAAGGTTAAAAATGAATTTATTTTACAAGCTCAAGTGGTGGACAGCGGTTGTTGGCGCTGGCTCTGGCTGTGGTTTAGCTGGCGTGGTAGCAAAGCTCACAGCAGAGTCGGCAGGTGTGTGAGGCAGCAGCTCCAGCACTCCTTGAAAACCACGGCCAACCTCGAAAAACACACAGGCAAGAACAAAACACCAAGCACACACAGCCAGAACGATCATCACAATAATTCTAGTCAGGTTTTTGATGAAACGCTGGATTCTGGTGTGACAGTCCTGAACTTAAAATTCATGTCCAGGGACACAAATCCTGCAGATTACATTTCATGAAAATCGTGTAATAATAATTGTAGGAACTATTGATCAGTGCAGCTTGATATTGATATTGTAACACTGATTGAATATGTAGTGTACAGCTTGCGTGTGTCGAAATGTAATACCCACTATGTGTCTTTCTATTGACAATATGTATTCTTTTCAGAGTTTGTGTGTTATCCATTTCATTTATTTCCACACAGCTCTGATATGGAGCTGACTGAAACAGTTGGACAGCTAGTTCTGGCATTGTCACCTTCACATAAATCCCTGACATGGCTGTCTGGAGATATTTACAGATAGAGGAGGCGTCAGGGGAAGGCAAAGTGCTGAGATAAACCTCCGCTCGCCCCCACCCATTTTTATATCTGAACCCATAAATATAAACATATACATTCATATTTGCCAAATCGGTATGGCGGCTGAGATGCATGGCTGGCGACAGGAGGAGGCGATGCTAGAAATAATCCATCATGCCCAGAAACTGAAATAGAAACCCTAAACCTCTGCGGACATCCCGGGCTGTGTCTTCTGGCCTGAGAACAGGGCTGCACGGATGCTTTCTATAGGACCCTTGAGCTGCTCAAAGATTATGGGGCGAGAAAAAAACAAAAATACCCTCTTCGTCTGTTCTCCAAGCTTGGCTGGGGTTCTTATTGCCGACTATGTATCCATTACTGCTTTCCTCTGGTGCCCCTGCATCAATACAGCCCAGAGAAAATCTGGTGCGGCGGCACCTTCCATTGACAAAGCATGTCTGGGTGGGTCGATAGTGTATTAATATGGGACAATGGTGCTAGCCACGTGTGGCTCACACCACCAGGCCATATCGGAGTCTCTAGCACGCCCAGTGGCTGTGTGAATGGCCTTGAGATCCACTGGGGCAGTGGATGTGTCTTGTGTGTGTGTGTCTGTGTGTGTGTGTGTCTGAGCTAGGACTGTTTTCAACCCCAGAAGTCCCAATAACTGACTACCAGACCAAAGAGAAAGAACAAGGGAGAGAAACAAGGTCCATCGCTAACAATGCTACAATGCTGTGTGGCCGAGGAGACATGCAACAGAGAACGAGCCTATTGACGGTTTGTGGGTGAGGGGGCATGAAACGAGATCCGACGCATAAGATTTGGATACATGCAAAAAGTGGTCCAGTGCTTTCACTTTTCTCTTTTTGTCAGGGTTGAATATATTCATAGTGATTTTAAAAAATGAAGAATTAAAGCCTAACAGTATAACAGTGTGAGCAAATTTCAAAGAAACAACAGCACAAAGCACGACTGAATCCATGTTGGTTTTTATTTATGAGCCTGTCGTACCCAGTTGAGAAAGACCACGCAGCCATGTTCAGTCATCGGCAAGAGCTTGCTTTGGCCTAAATAAGCTTTGTCAGTTCAATCCATTTTGTTTATCTACATCACTGCGATGCTATTAGATGACGACGTGTTACTGTGTCACTTTTGCCCTTGCTTAATTTGGTTAAAAGGGAGGGAGTAAATCATCTTTATTGTGGGACCCGTGCAAATTCTGTGAAATCTGCATATGTATGAAAACGCGAATGCGCATGCAAAAAACGTCCTCATCGTCACTGACGAGCTTCTGGAAGCTTTGCGTTTCTTTTTCTTTCAAGATATCGCAGACGAAAAATTATGCAAACCACTGCCACACCGAGCCCTAACTGACAGCCTTAAACCATTAACACACATGTTCAGCCACACTGTTAAATGTCCCGTCTTGTGCATGCTTGCAGACACACACGCACACACGCACACGCGTGCATGCACACACGCGTGGTTTGGTGATTTACTAGTACAGATGAGGCCCTGGGAGTACCTCTGCCACCACAGCACTCAAATCAAAGCTGTCAACAGGGACCCTGGAGGAAGGGAGGAATCAAAAAATATCTCCTTGCTTTTCCTCCTCACCATGACCTGTGTGTGTAGAGACGACTTGGTATGAGTGCATATATCTATTTGTGTGTGTGTGTGTGTGTGTGTGTGTAGGTGTGAGAAATGTGTGAAAAGATGGGCGAAACCCATCAGCTGGCTATGTGGGAGATCGGCAGGATGCCCGATTCACCTTCTCCCCCTCTGTCTGGCCATTATTCCTTGGGAAATATACGCCTTTGGATGCACGGTGGCCAGAGGCTTGTTTACTTGCTAAACAACCTTGGTAGCTGAGTGGCATTTTCAGTGATGCAGCGAAGAAGATTGACTGTCTGCCGTTCGCCGGTTGGTGTGTCCACAGTCCCGATGCATTCTTTACTATCTCTGCCAGCTCGCTCGCCTCCCATTACGTACCAGCTCACCTCAGAGGCAGAAAACACACAGATGCCATTTGTGTACTCATCTGCTGGCTTACATACACATATGCAAATACTCGCGCGCACACACACACACACACACACACACACACTCCAGCCCATTTTCATCCAAATGAATTGGTTGTTCCACACGTGCATGATATCTATCCCACCCCTGGATCCAATTTCCATGTTGATGAAACTGTGAATTTACAGTATAAATGCATCTAAACACACTGGTGTGCGAGGTGCCTATTATAATACAGCTGATGAGTGATTGCACGGGTTTCACCATGTCATTATCATCGTAATCACTGTAATCATTTGACCCTCTTTTTGGCCATCGCAGTAAACGTGCAACCTTCATACCTGGCAGTATCTCTGTGTGAAGCGATGCAGGAATGACTCGGGGAACGGCGCAAATTGATTTAGGGAGGCAGGGGAGAAACGCCTGCCAGTTCGCTATCAAAGTTCATGCATTGTATTTACCCGAGCCCGATTACCTTAACAAGGCACATATATCACATAATTAATCCAGAAGATTACCATCAAAAATCCATAAACCAGTAACATGCTTCCTTGCGCTCCGCCATTAATTATATTTGTGGCGCTGAAAAGAAGAAGAGATTGAAAACAGAGAGGCAAAAAAAAAAAACACAGAGAGATAGAGAGGCAGCCACAGACCAAAAGGCGTGTGGCATTTTTAATAAACATACTGATTACACTGTAATTCATCATATTTTCAAGATAGCTTTGTGTTATTGACAGATTTTTATGACCACTGGGAGATGAACATATGAGGCGTCGAGATTTAAAGGTGTTATTGATAACATTCAGCCGCTAAATGCGCCGTTCCGTCTCCCCCCGCCGACTGCGTCGCCGTTGTTCGAATCATCTGCCCTCTCAAGTGGCAGCTAATGATAACATCCCTAACACAGCTTCAAAAAAACTGACAACCACTTCAGGGGTCAGACGAGAAGCACGACAACGCTACACAGCGAGCTAACGTTAGCGTACTAACAACTTTTGACGCTGACGAACGCAGATATCACACGGCTCCGAAATCTTGTTAGGATTTATTATTGTTTTTACTGCACTGTTCTACAAGCTCTGTAGACGTATTAATTTGAGAAAAATAAATGATTTGTCGACATGCAGAAGTTGTCGACATGACCTTTAAGTCATATTATAAAGGTATCAATACTGAGAGCAGCAATATGTAGCTTACACAGGCAGTATAAAACATCAGGGCGTGACGAGATGTATACATGCAGCACACACCATGCTCAGATTCAAAAATCAAGGCTGACTACTCTATTACTGATCAATTTTTGTCAGATTGCATAAATTCCCTCCCTGCTGATTGAGGTTTCAAGGCGCTGGGGTCGATTTCTAAAGCCCATTATTTTCTGACTGACGGATATAGACATTGTCAGCTAGACATTTAGGCCTCCAGGCATCGCTGAAGGATGATGCTGGGACCCGTTGCCTGGCTTTGATTCCACCTCCACCGACTTTCTCTCTCTTCTCAGACGTTTTTTGTGTTGTTTTTCTTTTTTTTTTTTTGCCCATCGACCGACTTGCTTGCATTTTTGTCTCAAGGTAGGAGCGCTTTAAAATAATCGGACGTCTCTCAGAAAGCGTCTGCCAGTGTATGTAACATATTTATCACTCGTGGTGTTGGGCTGATTCAGCTGTGCCTTGCCCGTGGCGTATTCGACAAAAGAGGGAGCGCCCTGTCAAAAGGTCAGGCGCCCCCCTCCCCCCGAGTGCCAACAAGGAGACAAAGCAAGTCTTCAACACTGGATATTGATTTTTTCAAAGAAAAAACTATGTCTTATTTTTTTAAGATTTCGAAACCTGAACAGACTGACATCACCAGCTTGATACATGAAAATTGACAGAGTATTCTTCTGATTTCCTTTTTGCCTTGCCAAAAGTGCATCTTTACCCCTCTATACCCTTTTCACCTGGTGTCCCAGTTCCACATCCCCTCCTATTCTCTTAACTCCTTCTCTGCAATGATCTCCATTTGCTTCCCCACTCGCAGCGCCTTCCTGTCTGATGTCAACATCTGACTTTTCACCTTTGTGGATGTTGTGCATCTCTTTTCCTTTCTTCTCCGCTCATATGTCTTCTCCCCTCCCTCTTTCTTCTCTCTGCATGATGGTGATGGATGGGCCCTATGGATGAGTGGGCTGTGAGAGGGGCTGTGATGAAGACTGGCCTTGGAGGGGAGAAAGTGAGAGTGAAAGGTGTGTGTGTGTGTGTGTGTGTGTGTGTGTGTGTGTGTGTGTGTGTGTGTGTGTGTGTGTGTGTGTGTGTGTGTGTGTTGGGGGGGGGG
>OMLP01031482.1:2847-33243 GCA_900302685.1 Spondyliosoma cantharus | reverse complement strand
ATGATGTGGAGGCTTCGTGATGTCTTGATGTGGGAGATGATTCTGCCGGCCTGCTTCTTGTCTCTGGATCTCTTCCTGAAGTACTCCTCCTTCTGTGGGTCAGTGAACCCTCTGACCTCTGTCACCATGTCAACACATTGAGGAGGGATTTGATTGGCTGCAGCGGGTCGTGTGGTTATCCAGATGTGAGCAGAGGGAAGCAGTTTCCCCTTGATGAGGTTTGTCAGCAGCACATCCACTGAGGTGGACTTTGTAACATCAGTCAGGATCTCAGTGTTGTGGAAGTCCAGAGGAAGTCGACACTCATCCAGCCCGTCAAAGATGAACACAACTTGGAAGTCTTTGAACTCGCAGATTCCCGCTTCTTTAGCTTCAGGAAAGAAGTAATGGACAAGTTCCACTAAGCTGAATTTTTTATCTTTCAGCACATTCAGCTCTCTGAAAGTTAATGGAAATGTGAACTGTATGTCTTTGTTGGCTTTGTCTTCAGCCCAGTCCAGAGTGAACTTCTGCGTTAAGACTGTTTTCCCGATGCCAGCTACTCCCTTTGTCATCACTGTTCTGATTGGTTCATCTCTTCCAGGTAAAGGTTTAAAGATGTCCTCATGTCTGATTACTGTTTCTGGTCTATCTGGTTTCCTGGATGCTGTTTCAATCTGTCTGACCTCATGTTCAACATTGACCTCTCCAGTCCCTCCCTCTGTGATGTAGAGCTCTGTGTAGATCTGATTCAGCAAGGCTGGGTTTCCTGCTTTAGCAATCCCCTCAAACACACACTGGAACTTTGTCTTCAGGTTGGATTTAAGTTCACGTTGACAAACTGGAGCAAAGGTTCCTGAATAAAAAGACAAAAAAGGAAATTAGACAAAGTAAAGAATATGAATATATTCTCTTCTATCTCTTGAGACAATGTCCCATATATCAGCATGTTAAATCTTTAGAGAAATCCTCTTACTGCTCTGGAGACATTCAGCAAGTTCCGCCTCCTTCATCTTCCTCAGGAAGTGCAGTGCGATCTTCAGAAATGCCTCTTTGTTGCTTCTCCTCTGCTCTTCCTCCTCACTGTCCAACACTTCCTCAACTTCCCTCTGACTCTCTAAGCATTCTGGGTAATCTAGACTCAGAACCGTCTTCATAATCTTGAGCTCGTTCTTCAAAAAAGTGACAATGTTTTCCTCCAGCAGCTGGGACAGGCACAATGAAATTAATATCATGGAACCAACCATCGTACTGCATTGGGATTATTGTAAACAGGATAGGTGTAGAAGTAGCTGTTTTACATATACAGACCTTAAATATGGTGTCCAGGTGTGTTTTAAACTGCTGGGCAGACTGACCACTAGGAATCCCTGAGCTCTCCTGGCCGACTCTATAGAGAAATTATGAAGAATTAGCTCATATTAAGTCTTTACACATAGAGACAAACACAAGGAAAAGGTCAATGATGTGACATTTGGATATGAACAGTGAATCCCTGCATGTGTTAAGGTCTTCACAGTACTGGTTGTACTGGCAGCTCCCAGATTGTCAGGTACGCGAGTACAAAGCATAAAATGACATTCAAGAAGCTGGAAACAGCAAATGTTTGACATTTTAGTTTGAAAAATTACTAAAATTACTTAAACAAAATCAGCACTCCTGATTTCTTCAATAATGTGCTCTTTCAAAACTGAGAACATGCAGTCAAGGAGTTAATTAATTCTGTGCTGTCTCACATGTTCCTTTAAACACAGCAGCACTCTGCAGAAGATGCGCCTGTTTTTGTCAACCTCCCCACTGTCTTCAGATCCCTGTCTTGTAGCCTTGGAGCAAGCTGAGAAGCAATATTAACTCTACCAAACATGTCAAGATGCATAGCATTTTCCATGTGGCTCTTTGCAGAAAAAGTGAAAAGGCATGAACAAGCTAAGTCCTTAAAATTGGTCTAAAGAGCTATGGCCAAAGATTTTTGCGCCCGGGGACAGAAATATGTCGCCTGTCAGTAACTTTACACAACGTAGAACATTTGTAATCTATGTTTTAACTGCAGATTAAACGGGCACGTTATGAACTTGTATCTCAGCTTTCTGTACCCATTCGTCTCACAACTACTGTATGTATACACATGATCAGCCCCAATCTTAAAAGCAATATCTGTGGCATTGTGTTGTGTGATTAAACTGCACTAGTCACAACTGTGCAAACATTATGCTGTTTTATCAGCATCTTGATATGTCACACCTTTGATAGAAATTTGCGTTTTGTGTGCAGGGAAAAAGTGTCAGATCTTTTACTTCAGCTCGTGAAAATGGGGGCAAAAACAAAAGAGTTGCACTTATGCTGAGAGTAGAATGTGCTCGGCTACCTCCATATTGACACAATATTATGTCTCCGCCCTCTTTATGATACCTGGCTGTTTCACAGAAGAAATACTTTTAATTTCAGGTGTGGTCGGAGGAGATATTGTACTAACTCATCCTATAGTCTGATTCTTATGCTGTCGGTTAAAGCTTACATCTGATCAGCAGATGGAGATCGTCCTTTAAAATCGATTAAATCTTCCATCGACTGTTCGCTCTTGAAGGACAGACAGCTGAGTTTGTCAGAGTCTGGTCTATGCTGCTGGACCCTGAAAAAAAAACAGCTCAGATAAATGTGCATGCTGGACCTAATGAAGAATATTTTCAATCTTTTAGGACACAATTGGTGCAAAAACAAAAGTCTTGCATTTCATTTTTTGCTGAATGTAGAATTTGCTCTGTTTTCTCTATATTCAAACAATTTAAAATGTGTTCTGTTATCGCCATGTTTGAATAGTATTATGCCTCCACCTTCTCTGTGACTGCTGACACACTTTCATTTCAGGTGTGGTCGGACAGGCTGTCATAGAAACTTGTTAATTTCTAGCATAACCTGACTCTTATTATCATTTACAGTACAGCTTACATCTGATCAGCAGATGGAGGTTGTCTATTAAAATCAATGCAATCTTCCATTGACTGTTCACTCTTGAAGGACAGACAACTTGGTTCATTAGAGTCTGGTCTCTGCTGCTGGATCCTGAAACAAAAACAGCTCAGATAAATGCACATGTTGGATAAAAACTGATGAAAAATAGGTTCAGTCTTTTAACACATAAAGCAACTAACTTTGTGTCACAAATGGCTTTTTGTCAATTTTAAATTCTACCTTTTATCAACAGTTCGTCTAAAAGCAAGAGGACACTCCACGGATGCATCGTCCTTCATGGACACACAACTGCTTTCAGGTTCAGGTCCAGGGGAGTCTGATGTGTGCTGCTGCTCGGGGCTTCAACACAACACCCAGAGAGCTTTGAGTTTGAATTATGTCGATAAAGTGATTTTAGTCATGAGAAGTTTGAGTTCTCATATCACCTTTGAGTTGTGGTCTGGCTGCCATGTTCGCCACACAGATTGGTTTGTGAAGAAGAGACCCCGTTTTCTCTGTCCTCACATTGATCCATAGCAGAGCCCACACCTTCATACAAACAAAACAAACTGCTGGGAGAACTAACACATTATTTCTCACCACTGCCTTTCTTGGGGATGATATCACTTTCACTTCTATATGACTGAATTTAAAAATCTCTTCAGCGTTTTAAATTCTTCTCTTTTTCATAGTTACATTCTGTCAGAGCATGCAGTGGCAGCTAGTCTAAAATCAATCATATTACCTTTAACAGCTGCCACTGTATTCACATCAGCTTCCAAAGATGTTCCAGCTTCATCTGTAGAGGAAGAGGAGGAGCTGAAAGCATCAATCATTGATCAACACCTGTCTACTGCATTCTGTTCTAAAATAATGTAGAAGTATAGAGTAGAGTAGAGTAGAGTAGAGTAGAGTAGAGTAGAGTATGAGATTAACAAACAGTAGGTCAAGCAGCGTGTGTAATGTGAATATAATGACGGAGTCACAGCTCCAGCAGTCAAACAGAGCCGCAGAAATCATCCACACGCTGAACACACACACACAATCCGAACTCGAATACAATTTATTTTAAAAGGTTTCACCTGACATGTAAGCATGTGACTGTTACACCCAGGAGTTTATCTGTAACTTATTTGTTTACAGTGGTGGAGCCGAGCAGGTCCACTGCAGCTGGACCTTTCTCAATGGAGCCAAGAGTTTAGTACCAATTATTTTTTTTTATAGGTTCCTTCCTTGTTTGGTACACAAGCAACAGCAGTGGAAAGTTGATAAGCGAAATGTGTTTAGAAATATTTTCTCTTCAGTGTGTCTGTTGGACACTTGTGATAAATTATTTCTGATAAAGAGCGATTTTCTTGTATTCCTATACATTATATATATATATATTATACATTATATACAGTCGATCATTCCGATCATCAATGATTCAAAAGCATGCAGCTTTATAGAATTTCACCAAACACTGCTCCAAATTCAAACAGACTCAAACACACCATAAAATATAAATAATAAAGAAAGTGAACTTACCACTGATTCATAGTCTGTCCACTGCACACCTGAGGAGAAAAGCGTTGTCACAGGTGAGCTGCTTCCTGGAGGGACGCAAGGCTCCACCTTCAGCATACAGGTCAGCTTCAAACAGGCGCCTGTAAAACATGCACTGATCCCACAAGCATATCGTGAATGTTGACTCAATGGTACAGAATGTGATAAACAAACACAAGAGGAAGATGATAGAACAACACAACTATTACAATAAGAAAACCGTCTTTCATTCAAACTGCTGTGACAAAATCTGATGAGGCGCGGCTGCCTCAGGCTGTTTAATGTAAGATTTGATACAATTGCTGAGACATTTCAGCTGAAAATGTAAATCTGACCCCACCTGGTAGACCAAAACACACATCCCTCAAATGTACATGTAGTCCTTCTTTTAGGGAGGACATTTTAATCAGAAGAGACAGATCTTTATTGACAGATTTTTTATGCCTCAACAAATTCTCTTTGTTCTTATGACTGAATAAACTGAATAAACAAATTGACCTTGAATGGCAACACAATTTCATCCTGTTTTACTTGGCAGACCCAGCCACCTTTCTAGCTTCAGTGTCCTGGGGACCTCATTTCCATGTGTATTATTATAGTTTGTATTATTACCTCATTAATATTGGAAATGACAAATTATGATTTAAGATTCAATCTGAGGGATTCAAGCAGCAAATTTGTTTTGAGTAAAAGATTCATCAGACTCCTGTTATATGAAATGATAAAGCTGATCACATGTTGAAGAGTGCCATCATGTGGATTATCACAGTAACACACGATGTTTTAAGGGTTAAAGGAGGTGACAGAGTAGGCAGCCTCCAGCCTCTCCAGAGCTGTGGAGATATTTTACAGTGAAAAAATAGGTGACAGATTGTTTTTATCTTTTGTTTACAAAAGTCACCGTCCATAACGCAGTTTCACGCAAGACTAAATGAGACAGAGAGTAGACTCTATGTGTGTCAGCGCTGTGATATTTGGTTCCGCCCTCTGTCTGATACGTTCCTGCTGACCAGAAGCACATGACCAGGCGTGTTTACACCTGCAGTGACACAGACACACAGCGCAAACACTCACTGTGCCGCTGACAGGAAGCCTTTTGTCTTAACCAACACAACAAGCATACGTTGTCGTGAGAGGGACTTGTTTAGCGGACGCTCACTGGGACTTGGTAAGTTGGCTTTATTAGCAATGCTGTGTGTTTTCCCCTTCAAATCTGTGATGTGAGGACGCTGTCGGCTCTTCCGTAGCAGCTAGCTTAGCATGCTAACGACGTGTGTCAGTGGCTTAGCTCGCTGCTGCAGCATCAACACCCAAACAGGTTAAAGCTGGATATTAAAGGTATAACACCAGCTACAACAATCATGACGCCCAGGGTTTTAATAATTCTTAAATCGTATATATTTATACAACTTCGTAATCTTAAAACATATTGTAGGAGTTAGCTAGCTGCTTCGTATTCGTGTTAATTGGAGGTAGGAGACATTGAAGTGGCTTGAACTACGTATCTTAAATGTGGAAAACTGACAGCTACGTTTTAAAGCATATTCACGTTATCCAAATATGCTGCGATAGCTTTTGGTTTAAAACATTGATGGTTTCTTGGTATTTGCGTGTGTGGAGCTGTCACTGAGGTCAGTGTCAGCCTCAGCCCATCATCACCTGGCTCCTCTGCTGTCGTGGTATCCAGCCGCTGGGTGTCCGTGTCAGTCATGTGAATGAGAGAAGAAATATGAAACGCATGTCTTCAGACAGATCCAGGGCTTTGACGTTTCAAGCAAAGAAACTACTGAACTTATTTTCATACAGTTTTACAAGTGTGATTTCTCTCCGTTTTCACAAGAGAGCTCATGAAGTGTCATTGATGAAAATAAGAAGATGGCAGTCTGTAGAACGTTTACTTTCAGCCAAGATATATTTATATTCACATTTTATATTTGGATCCTTAGCTCCAGGTAGCCTCTGCCCATCTGTACCCCAGGAGGGAAGCTACATCCTCAGCCTCAAGGAAGCCGGCCCTCCTGTTGTCCACCATGGATGAGACAGATGTGGAACGTGAGTCTCTACTGTCCTCTCCTGAACATTAAGTCATACATGTTTTTGTCTAGCTCTTTCTGTTTGATCCATTTCTGTTGTCTTTTTGACATTTTAATCCCTCTACTCAGACACTGTTCTGTTATGTATTCCTTCTAGAGGTGACCCTGGCTCTGCTAGATGCAGCCACCGATAAAGACTCAGAGGTCCAGGAGCAAGTCAGGAAGTCTATGTTGACTTTGGGAAAACAGCAGCCAGACAGAGTGTTGGCCATGTGTCAGGACTACCTTCTGAAACACCCAAAGGTAAAGAATACACCTTTGTATGTCAAAGAGCTCACAGTCCCACATAGGAAAATATACTAGGAACTTGAGGGTTTCAGATAAGGTGCTGTTTGTGATAGACATGTCTGTGGTTCTATTAGATATTTGCTTTGACTCTAGTCACCCCTGCTAACAATAGTCTGCTGTTAATCTGTTAAACCCTGTCACACATGAACGGTCTCGCAGAGCCCCTAACATGTGGTCTGCCAGTCTGTTACAGACAGCGTCAAAAAATTCCCTTCCCTTCACACACGTCAAAGATGTACCACTGTTAATGTTTGGTCATAACAGAAAATACTTCTATTTCTACATTTCTGTCTGAAAGAGAGTCTGCCTTTAACCTGTGGTTTTAGATTGCACAGATGTCAGTCGAGGAGCATGAATCATTAGCGATTAATCTGATGATTTTTTTTTTTAAATGAATTTATTCTAACATTGCCTGTGTAATGTCAGATGCAATTGAACATGCACTGTTTACATTGCTAACATTTTACCTGCATGGGCCTGTAGAATAAATAGCTTGACGTTTAAGGGAAAATATCCCTTAAATATACCACAAGGAACCTTTAACTGGTTATGAGACAGTCTCAGCTAATTGCCTCTTTATGACCTACATAAGTTATTCTTAATGCCTGTCCCTGAGGTGGATTCTGACATATCCAGGTCGGATAAGTTGTAAAATTAAAAATATAACAATATTTTGTGGGGGAGTGACATGAAAAAATTGTGCATTTAGTGTATATGCTTCTTGTCACCAAAGTGCTCTGAATCAGCTTGTGTCTGTTTGATGCTGCAACGTGTTATCATACTGTCACGGTCCTGATCCTTGTGATAATCTGATGATGACATCCTGACACTGAGGAAATGTCTTTGATAACATCAGTGACCCAGTGCACAGGATGTCCTTTTTTGCGAGTGTATCATATTTTACATGTCTATGTGACAACCAAGCGTACATTTAACTTGTTCTATACAGATAAATAAAAGCCTTTCTATTAGTTAATTTTTCATTTTGTTTTTTTTTATGTATTTCAAATGTGCTTACGTTATTCATGTCCTCCTCTAGTTGCTGGTGACCCACAGAGTTGTGATTCTTCAGACTATTGAGCTGATTGTGGGCTGCAGGATAGAGGAGATCAGTTACCCCAAGATAAAGAGCATCATCTCCTTGGCCTCAGATGAGATGACCCGATCAAAGGTCAAATACAAGGTGTTCATTCTTATCTTGTGGAGGGCTAATGATAAATGATTTTCCTAACTGTTTTCTCTCCGTCTTTGTGGTTCAATCAGGATGTTATCCCTGATTGGCAGCAGGCAGCCAGTAATATCTTGGTTGCTGTGGGTAACAAGCACATCAATGACATCATGGAGGAGATACTTAGCAAGTTTCAGCCGGGGCTCCTACCTCACTTCTTCGTTGTCCAGACACTAGCCAACCTTTCGGACTCCAATGGTAAGACAATATTTATAGGCACAGACACAAAAGAACCACACATTGGTCACACTCAACAACACACACCAGGAAATCAGAGCATTTCTTCACAAAGGACGTATTCAAAGGTTGTTGAGAAATGTGTGAACCTGTTATATCTGTCCAAAAACGGCATTTGCAGGCCAAAGATTTTTGAAACCACCAGAATGTTTGTTTAGTCTCTTGTGGTTTGGAATTCTCAAAGGTTCTTTCTTTTATATTGATTGTGCAGCTCTAGCACTCACACCTGCTGCAGTTCAGGACCTCCCAAGCCATTGAACTGATCATGACATTTACAACTGATTAGTGTTGAGTTTGTTAAGCCTGATTTATTTCCAATCCATCTTCCTGCTGCCAGAATTCGTCTCGTCTAAAACACTCCACCCTATTACTAAAGAAGTATAAGGATTAAAGGAACAGTCGCATGGAGTGATATGCTGGCGAAGGCATAAGCAAATAAATACTCAGCTGTTTTACTTAATGATATCTCTAATCCATGCAGACATTGCGTAATGTGAAGAGCTGCTCTGTCTCAGCCACATTATGCTGGTTTATGCCTTAAAAGTCCTGCTGATGTGATGAAACCTTAAAATTAAACTTAAATCTTTAGTTTCATGTGCTGGATGAAGAGGGGTTGTCTAAACCTTCCTGCCACAACAGTTCCAAACAGATTCTAAGAGCTAATAGCTGTCAAACACATCTTTATTGGGTTTGCTTAACACATTTTAATGCAGGTCAACTTTAATAAGTGCATTAACATCTATCTGGCCATGATATAGTTATCAAATCAGGAAGAAATATGTTATATTTTGAAGCAAAATGTCATTTTAGCATTTTGTTGTTGCTAATATACTGATTCTGAATTTGCCAAGTGCATGGACAGATTCAGCATTGCAGTGTATGTGTCCCTACCTTACAGAGGAAGTGGTAAGTAATAACCTGCCATCAACACTGTACTCTTCTCCTTGTTCTCTAGTTTATGGCATGGTCCCCTTCCTGAATGCTATTCTGGGCACCATGTTGCCCATGTTGAACATGGCCAAGCAGGACAACATGAAGTGGGTCTTCTCTTCAGGTGAGAACCTCTGAGGCATAATTTTCAAAGTTTATTAACCCTTCTCCAAAAATTCTGGAAACACAACGTCCAGATATTTACCTCTTTTAAAATATGAAATTCTCACCTTACTCTCTCCTAATGTGTCTGTTTCTGTCTCTCCAGCTCTGTGTCATTTCAGCGACAGTATCTTGGAGTACCTTGCCAACCTGGACAAGGCTCCAGATCCTACTGTCAGAAAAGACACATTCTCCAGTGAAATATATGCTGCCTTTGACATCCTGTTTAATAATTGGTTGCAAAACAGGGAGTCTAAGGTGAGGTCACTGTGGATGGGGTTGGTAGAGAACAGTAATACAAGTTCTTGTTTGTGTTTGCACTGAGTCTATACTTGACCGTTTTAACTGAGTCTAACAATTTAACCACTATTCCCTCGTGATGCATTGCAGAAGGCAGACAACCTATTAGAGCTGATTAAGGTTCACGTAACATCATTCATAATGCCAATTCATGCAGTGGCAAAACATTTGGTTTCATCTCTTTCTTTTTTGTTCTATTGTCTATTCTCCTTCCTGAAAAGCTCAGTATAGAGCTGTGATGACATGGCCACAAAGTGCAGTTTTTTGCCTAACATCCTGTGTTTCTGTCTCTGTGTTCCAGTTGAGGCTAACAGTAGCTGAGGCACTGGGCTCCATGTGCCATCTAATGGCGGGTGATAAACTGGAGGAGCAGATTCCTAAACTCATTCCTGCCATCTTGTCCCTGTACAAGAAAAACAATGAACACTATATCATTAGCAAGGTGGGTATGGACTGAGCGTAATGGACTGATAATTTGTGTTAAAAACAGTAGACCGTCACTGTCTGTCCTCTAAACTGCCTCTTGGCTTTTAAATAAAGATATACTTTTTGTTTCTGTCAGTTAAGACGGTTAGGTATTCTTTCTTCTTTCTTCTGCCTCCCCTCAGAGTCTGTGCCAAGTACTTGATGCTTCAGTCAACATGGGCAGCAGGGTGCTGGAGACACAGCTGGACAGTCTACTCTTTGCACTGCATCAACAGGTATACATTAACTACGTACTGAAATAGAAACGGCGGCTTTACACTAAGTGAACCAGATGACTAACACAAGACACAGATTATCAAAAAAGGTGAAACTGGGCAGAGAACATGCTCAAAGAGATTGTGTTCCCTCCTGTATCAGAACAGTACTTTTGGTATTATTGATGGGACTTTCTAGAATTCTTGCAAGCATGACCAACTTTGCAACAGCACTACATTTTATTAGCTGTGCCTGGATCCGTCAGATCTGACTGCTGACAGCTGCCTCTTAACAGTACGTGTAGCACTTTCTATCACAAGACTAGTCCCACCAACGGTACTCACCACATTGAAACTACAACTCTGTGGCTTAAATATTGGGCAAACGGGATCACTTCTGTTGCATCCTGTAGTCACCTTACACTGCATTCTTTTAGATGTGTCAAATGACTGTCAGAGTCATTGTAGTCAGATGTTTTCGCAACCTTGTGACTGAGCTATAACTTGGCTCGATGCCTCAACTATTGCAACATTTTACCACAATGACTCTGCCATTGATATGTGTATATGAACTAGGTTGCCTGGTGGGACCAGGAGTATTTCACTGTGCAGCTGTACCTGAAAATGTGGTCAATAACAAATTCTCAGTTCTTATTTCTACTTCATATACTTACCCCATGTAGGAGACTTGTAACCTATCATGCGTGACCTGGTGCTACTAAAAGAGGATGTGTGATCAGCCACCCCTCTGGATAAACAAATAATAGTTACCCGATCTTACATCATAGCATATGACGGCTGTAACAGTGTAACATTTTTCTCCCCCCCCAGGTGTCTGCCCCTGTTGATTACAGTAACCCTCCTACTATCAAGAACCACAACGAGGTCCTTCGCTGCTTCAGCATACTAGGTACTAAAGCTCTTCAGTAGCTGCTTGTGTTTATGTATGAACCTATGTTAAATTTGACTCTCCTTGCCTCATTAAGTTATAAAATAATTTAAGACAGTTTGTGGTGTTTAAGTGAGTGAGTAAAGTAATAAACAGCTGAACATTGTCCAACAACATCAGACCCTTCTATGGAGTCACAAGAACAGTAATGGAATCATCCATTACCGTGGCAGACTCACTGTCCACCACGAGATAATCATATTAACTGTGACAGTTGGTCTACTTCTCTCTCTTGTCTTCCCTGTTTTTTTCTCTTCTTTTTTCACTGACAGTTCATGCATTTCACATTTTAACTTCTTTCTGTCTTTTTCCACTTCTCCCCCACTAGCTAACTCCTTTCCAGACCGGCTGGTCATGTTTGTTCTTCAGAAGTTGGAGAACAGTAATGAGCGAAGCAGGGTGGGTTCCCTGGCTGTCCTCCGTCACCTCATCAACTCCACCAGTGAGAAAATGCACATGCATCCCCTTCTTATACCATATACACTTAGGTGTTACTGCACATCCGATCAGTCATTCATTGTTCCTTGAATTGTATTAAAATATTCATTCATATGTGCAGTCTTCTAAACTAATAATAATCCTCCTTTTATTTATCTGCTAGTCTTTTCTTATCGACTAGTTTACCTGTGTGTCTTAATGTGTACATGTGTGTGTCAGCTTCCACAATGGAGGGTAAGAAACTACTGATTCTGGCCAGCATCAGACAACCAATGGCTGATCACAGCAACAAGGTAACACATGTAGACACACAGATGCTACGTAACAAAAAATTGTTTTTTAATTTTGGTTGTTATGTCTCACACTCACTGTGACTTTCTGTGTGTGCCAGGTCAAGAAGCGTGTGGTCCAGGTGATCAGTGCGATGGCTCATCATGGCTACCTGGAGTTAGAGGGAGGGGAGTTATTGGTTCGATTCATTGTTCAAAACTGTGCCTTACCTGACACATATCAGGTACAATTTGGGCTTCAGTTTGTTTGGAATTTGTCTCTGATATACATTTTATTCATCAGTGTTTATTCTTGTATATGTAGCTTGTGTGATTATGTTAGCTTGAGTGGTAGTTTAACTTCATAAATCTGAAACTTTATGAATTTGGAATCTTGATCAATCTTTAAGAGAGAGAATTTCTTATCAAATCAATTTAAAAATGTTCCATCTTACGTTTTACAAAGCTGATGAACAACAAAAAGTTGAGACAGACGGTACACAAACACATCCATGTACATATAATTTTGTTTCTGCTAAAGCCTTTTATAAGAGGTTGTTGAAAATAAAGAGACTTGCATATTTTTTTCAAACTTTTATACATAAACTAATTATCCATGTGTGATTTTGTGTCTCTCCAGCGAAGCCACCGGCCCCCAGATCCAGAGGAGGTGACTAATGAGGCACTGAGGACGATGTGTGACAACACCCTTCATCTCCTGACCACAACGGTCGGACGACTAGCTGATGTATGTCGACTTTCGACTTGTTTACCCACCTGTCTGATCTGTCGGTGGCTGATCTGTCTGTTTTTCCAAAACCGTTTTACTGCAGCTGCATGTTCATGAAACTTGGGGTTACATTTATGATAAACATTGTTCAGAAACATAACGCATATGTATTTTGTTATTGTAGGTACTATGGCCAAAGCTGTTGTACTATCTGACGCCTCCACAGTTCAGCAATGCCACTACTCCTCTGTGTAAGAGTCTTATTGTGCTGGGCAACAAGAAGAAAAATAACCAGGAGCCCAGCTTCAACATAGACTTTACACAAGAAGGTAGGAGGAAGATTTACTTACCGGAAGTATTTCATTGCTACATCCTGTGTGTGTTTTAATACTAGAATTAAATATTTTTTCAAACCTAAAGTTCAACACCCCAAAACTGTCATACATGACAAAAAACAGCAGCATTCCTTACAGTTAAGAAGCTGGAACCAGCGCATGTTTTTAAAAATGACATTAATATCAGTAGTAGTATGAGTATGATTAGTGGACAACTAATTATCTTTTGATCGATTAATCAACTAATTGTTGTAGCTCTTATCGATATGCATTTCAATTTGCAATTTGAAAGTTAGCATTCTTAAAGTTCTGTGTGATCCACTCCAAGCTGAACCTGTCTTATCTCTTTACTCCAGTCAATCTGCCCTCTCCTCAAACACTAATGGTCAGACTGCTGGTGAGTAAATCCAACTCTCCACCACTTCATATGCAGCCAAAGTACAGATTGAACGCTCAGTAAATATTCAGCATAATAACTGTCTGGAGAAACAGATTGTTATTAAATATAATTAATGAATTGTATTTCCTAGTTCAGACAAGTTGTTTGTCATGCTAAATGATCCCTGTCAGTTGTCAAGTGTAATTTTCCTTTGGATTTATCAGTCCCAATCTGTGACCATGGAGGCTTTAACAAAAGGCGGATATAAAATGAGTTCTCTATTATTTTGCTTGAACAAGTTAAAGTTAGGTTGTAATTTATAACATTCTTGCCTGGTATTTTTTTGTCTTCATGTGTTTGTGCCTTTGTCTGCCCTGATGTGTCCCAGGTGAATGCAGCGTTCCCGTTCAGAGACAGAGGTCATGGAGCTCCGTCCCTCTCTCTCCTTCAAACGCTCAGTAACAACATTCACCCCAATACAGAGACATTCTGGGAGAAAGAGATACCTCCTCTGCTTTCTATTCTAGAGGGTATGAAAATATGTTAACATAATGTTTTCTATGTATTTGTTTGTAATATAAACATAAAGCTAAATTCTTGAAGAATAATTTTTTTTGAGCCTCATATTTTTTTCCTTTTCATCCAGTTAATATAGTGCTTTTCTCCTCTATATTAGATTGTTGTCTGACTGTGTGTTGTTGTTTCCAGAGTCAACGGCAGAGAGCCTGGATAAGAAGCACTGGAATGAAAAGTTGTTGAAGGTGTGCTTGTTTACTTTATGAAGCAATATTAGCCCTTTCACATTATAGTGTGTCGGTGTATTTCATTAGAATTAAACCAGAATGTGTTGATAACATAGAAAATGTTCCTTTATTTCCCAAATATGAATAATAATTCACATTTATTTTGCATACATTTTTGGAAATGTACACATTTGACTTGATGTCTTGAAATGTCATTTTAAACGTGATATATTTGCATTCAGCTCTTGTCGAAAACTCTGGTGACTATTGATGATGACAAGTGGGTGTGTCAGTTGGCAGCTGAGGCAACAAGGTACCTCTCCACATATAACAACGCCATAGAGGAGAAGGTGAGTGCTTTTAACAGCCTTTCACTCACTCACAAATCAAGAGCAAGATGATTGTAAGCTATTGCTTTGGTTTAGTTAGTCCAGTGACATTAAAGTTGCACTATGTAGTTTTGGGGAAGAAATTTTAAGCAGAAGAGGAAGATATTCATTGATAGTGTTTTGTTTTTTTGCCTAAAGAAACTAAATTAATACACTCTCTTTGTTTTCATGACTGAATAAACAAACTGACCTTAAAGAACAACACGATTTCATACTTTGTTTATATGTGGCGGACCCTGCCACCTTTCCAGCTTCAAACAGTGTTCTGGTGACCTTATTTTCCTCTAAGAACAGCTTGTTTATTCAGTTATGAAAAAAATAAATATTTCTGAGTTTGTATTATTACCTCATTATATTGTTAATACGTAAATTCTGAGTTTGAATTGTTTTGTATATAACTACGTAGTGCCCCTTTAAGTGAATGGGTAATATGGATTGTGGTTTGTCTTGTTGCTAAGCCACCACACCAAACCTAATTTAGAACTTCATGTCAGTCATAATTGACCTCAAAAAGCTGAGTGTGGTGAACAGTGATCCTCATCATTTGGAGATCATGACCTCCACAAACTGAGCCATTCCCTCATGACCAGCCACAGTGTGTACACACAGATAGGTCAACAGTTAAACCAACCCCCACCAGAGAGTGAAGCGTGGAGACTTCGGTGTGTTTATTTGACAAAAGACGGAACCTAGACAGTAAATGGTACAGTGCATACAGTATATGACAATAAAAAAAATTGTATTTGTTCCTCTCTAGAGTTTCCTGTACCAATGTATCGGAATGACTCTCCAACAGAGTTTCAATAAGGAGGTGGTTAGAAAACAGCTGCAGGAAGTCCTGCTCACAGCACGACACAATGATGCTGTCGAAAGAGAGGTACCTGAACCACAGATGCAAATTGTTTGTTTCACACTTGGACATCTTTATGGCTTTCTTATGGTTTCTGTATTTTGTGTCTATCAGGGAGTTGCAATGGGCGTTGGTCTTTGTGCCAACAGCCATTTGGAGGGAACTCTTGCGAAGCTGGATGAGTTTGGCAAGTCGGATGCCTTCAAGAAGTCACCAAGCATCTTCAACCTTCTCAAAGTACAAAGAACATACATATGACTTGGTTTCTTTTGAACAGATTTTGTTAATGTTAAAAGAGCTTGAGTTGTCTGCCTTCATCTTTCTTTTCCTCTCCTCAGGAACGTAATGATGTGGAGGTGGAGAAGGTGAAAAGCACATTAATCTTGTGTTATGGTCAAGTGGCTTTGAACGCACCTCCAGAGAAGATTCTGAACCGCATTGATCAAGATATCCTTCGCAGCATCAGTAAACACTTCAATACCAAGGTAACGTAAAGACTAAGGTGGCATAAGTTTATTATTATTAAGACAAATGATTTTAAAACACAGAAACATTACACTGATGATAAGGAGAAATAAATATGTAATAAAAGCTACAGGACTGATTGTCATTAAAAGTATTCAAACTAAATCCGTTGTATTGTGCTACGTATGACATCAGCCAACTCAGTTGTAGTCTGTGTCTGCTGGTAGCCTAATTTTAAGACTTTTTCACCTAATGTCAATTCAGATTTTTATCTTCAGGTGAATTTGCTTGTGTGCATTGGTATTTTCCTGACCTTGAACATTGCTTTTCTCAGCTGTGAGGTATTTTTTTGCTCAGTGCAGAACACATGGTGCACAGGAGAAAAAAAAAAAGCTCAAACAAGTGGGAGGTTCATTCAAATGAGGTGCCATTGTGGGTGTAAGTTGTTTGGTCAAAATTGAGTCCTTAACTTTGTGCTGAGAATAGACGTCTCAGAACGACATCTGTTTCTGATGGCAACCTGCTGCCAGTCTGGCAATTTTACCAACAAGAGCAGCTAAATACAATAACAGAATAATGCTTAAAATGTAAATAAAGGATTGTAATCAAACACTGTCCAACTGGCAGGTATAAGTATGTAGAGAGACGATGGATTACAAGTCATATGAGTGGCTGAGAGCCACTATGATTTATATTTGCCTTCGCCCAAACATTTGGAGTTTTGAACTGCTGCACCTACATAATCTGAAAACCGCAGGTGTTGTAGTAGACACCTACACAATCTGTGTGCCTTGACTTACTGTTTTGCGCTTGTCATTGCACTTGCACGCTTAAAATAGGGCCCATGAGCTAAATCTTGCAGGTAAGAAGGCTATATTTGTATGTGCACTCATGACTTTATCACCTCTATTTCATACAGGTTCTGGGGATTAAAGTAGAGACAAAGGTATCATCACAGGAATATCAGGGCTCTTTCATCTCACCTTACTCTTTCTTGTATCTTTCCTTCCGTTCAGCACACTTGTGGTGATATTGTTACTAAAATCTTTACTCAAAGTTTGCTGCTTGAAACAATAAAGCATCTACTTTTTCTAAAAGCTTTAACTGTGCTTTATCTCAGTTATATTTCACAGAGGTAGAGCACCAGATTTAGTGTCCATGTCATGGAGGAAGTCATTACCAATCCATCATTAGATTGAATCCATAATAATTAGAATTAAAGGTGCTTCAGTGCCGATGTGCAGAAATTGATCAGTTGGGAACAATATTGACAAGAAAACACTAACCACTAATGTTTAAGGTTGATCATAGATGTGCTCACTGTAATAAATTAAAATGCTCTATCTCAGTGAAATATAGCTTTAAATGATACTCAGATCAAAAATCTTTTGAGTATCAAACACTGTTCCATATAGGCTCGAATGGTGACTGCTTAAAAGTTTGCAATTTCAACATTGGTGGAGAACAGTGGCTGTCATCAGCTTGACTTAGTCAGTTACCACGGAGTCGAGAGACAATTTTCACCAGGAAAATATCTTAAATCACACCATCAAACTAGAAACTTTCACAGTCACCTTCAGAGGGAATGAGTGTTTGATACTCTGTGCTAGATCAGGGGTGGATCATTCTTTTTAATGTACTAATGTAAAACCAGTGACATGGTTGCAAGATACTGTTTCCTACCTTCTAAAGTATCTAAAGTACTAAAAGTACTACTTTGAAAGCAGCTGAAATTCCACATAAGTCACAGCCATTATTGAACCCAAATATAATGCAAAGAATAGTCCAAATGTCTTCTGAAGAACTCTATTACCTGATTCTGACAGGTGATAACAAACCTAGATGGCCAGTATATCACATATGTCAGTTTAGCTTGGTTTGAAAGGAAAGCGTCTTGTTAAATAAACGATCATATGGTTACCATATGTATAAAGCTGGTTTGCAACAATGCTGCACCAATTATACAATTTTAAGCTAAAACTGCATGATATCTTCGTATGTATTGTGTAAATAATTTGGCAAACATGCCACAAGGTGCATTTACATTGAGCTTGTTATTCCACTCAAGTAAAACTAGTAAGTCCCATGAAATAATACCTTCACTTTTAGATCCATCTCCCTATGATCTACACTCTAGGTTGTCCAATTCATCTTTCTTTTAAAGCTTAATGGTGGATTGTTCTCTGAATACTCATCAGTCACTCACTCACACTGTAAAAGGGATTTGGTAATTTCTTGCAAAATCTTAACAGCTCTCTTTGTCTCGAGACCTTGAGCTCTTCTCTCTCTTCTTAAACCAGAGCCTGCCGGTGGTTTGCTGTTGAACCAATCTCCTCTAATCACAAAACTCTGATTTCAACTTGTCTCCATCCATAGGCATGGAGAATCAATCTACAATAGCACTGTTGGATTGATTTGATTGATTGATTAAGTTGTATATTGCTGGAGTGATTTTGGACTGTGTTTGCTAATGCTCACTCGTTGGTAGAGTTGCATCTGCTGTAGTGGGCTGCAGTTCGCCTTGTCGGTTGCATTCCTGACAATTTGCAAAATGCAATTATCCAATTTTCTTCAAATCTATCCCTCTTTCCACTTGTCCACTTGACCTGAATCTTTTTATCTGTGTGTGTCCTCTCATTTATTCTATCGTATGTCTTGTGTGTCTGTACTTTGTCCGCTTATATGTTTGTGTGTCTTTGCGTTTTATCAGGACCTGACTATGAAGCTCAGTTTGATCCAGAGTGTCGGGCTCATCGCCAAAGCCATCAGCGAGTGTGTGAAGAAACAAGGCTACATCTTCTCTCGCAAACAGGAGCTCATTACTGTTATGCTGGTGAACAGTGAATCATTCATAGTTTGTTAAAACACGTCATGAATATTTGATTTCAGATATAACAACAATGGCTTTCTGATCTCTCTTTTTGCTGTTACGTCTACCCCGGTCAGGATTTTATCAAGGCGGAGCCGGCGGATTCAATGAGGACTCCAGTACGCCATCTTGTGATGACCACCTGTGCCAACCTAATGTATCCTTCAGCTGAAAAATAACTTTTTGATATACACACTGACAGAATAACGACTCAAGTTTAAATTTAGTTTTCTTTGATAAAACTTGATTAAAACTAATCAGAATCAGTAACATTGCAACGTAAAGGCACAAAGCAGAATACAGATAAATGCATAACTGGGTTAAAAAGAAATATATATTTTTAAAACAGTTTATTACACAGGTTCACAAAAATCTTTAGTATCCCTGCATTCTCTTCAACTGTGTCAGCTATGTCATGTCCCAGTGTGTTATCTTTGACATTTAATGCTACAGGCCTCTGGATCCTGCACTCAGTGAGAATGAGAGCTTTGATTTGTTAAAGGTGTGTGTGAACAGTGTGCTCTCTCTGCCACCTGAAACACACACTCCCGAGAAAACTAAAGAAGAAGACATACTGGACCCCAAGCAGAGGAAGGTGAAGCAAAGCAGACGGAGATGTGTGCACACACATGTACCTAATCTTGTCCCTTAGTTACCATATTAAGGAGACGTACAAAACGTTGAAACATGCATACTTTTGCGGTATTTTATAAATGCTGTCTTGCTGTCAAACTAACGTGTACTGGTAATTATATACAGGCGCTGTACAAAGACACATTGGCTGCACTGCAGGAGCTGCTCAAAAGTGTACTGGCCAGGGATCCCACACCTGACGGCCTTCAGAGTGTCTTCAAGGTGAGGAATGTCGTATCAGACTTATCACATCTTCTCAGCACAACATCACATTAAGTACCCGTAATATTTGTATCATTGCACTGTTTTCATATTGTACACTTAAAAAGTATTTATTTACCGATTTAGCATCGTTCACTCTGAAGCATACAAAATTTTAAAAAAGTAAATTGAAACATTATGAATAAACCACGTTAGTGTTATAACCAGACAAGTATTGTATATAGCATTTCACTGACAGCTCTAATTAAATAGTCCTGCTAGCTATGATCGACTGAACCCCACCTGTATTCCCTTGACTTGTTGTTCGGCTGTCTTATTAAAAAGAATTATTGCCTTCAGCGACCTGCCGTACATCAAGAAGTAACTCCCCTGCCTATTACTCTGTAGCTGCGAGTTGTCTGACATGGTGTGTGTTTTTTGCCCCACGCAGCATATTGAATCGTGGCTGAGCTCCGGACAGGACCACGAGAGAGAGAGAGCCGTCACAGCTACTGCTCACATACTGGCTTACTACCTGGATAACCTGACAGTCAAGGTACACACACACAAATATGCACATTTACACCTGTGAGTCTTGTGTGGGTTACCACATATGTCAGTTTTGCTAATTGTCCTGTTAACCATAAGTGTGTAATTCTTGCACATCACTCAAACCTAATCAATGATCCAAAGCATCATTCCGATGTCCCTATTATTTTTACAAGCCATTAAAGGTCACTCAATGATCATTTCACTGCCGATGTATTTCATCTTCACTTGATGTTAATAGGGCTGTGGGGAACGTCTGTGTTGTGTTGGAAGCAGCTCATTAGTTTATGTTCGCGAACATTTCTAAACTAACATTAGCTGCTGTTGCTCTCTGTTAGCAGAGCGGAGAAAGATACTGAGGCGTGGCATCACATCATTTACGTCCTTCTTAAAGAAAACCACAATCCAGCAGCATTAAACATCTTAAACAAATCCCCCACAGGCTTTTATAGTCAATCGAGAGAGTCGGAAGGTCTCATTTTTCACATCCCATTACAAATTGCTCACATATAGCCAATAAAAGAGTGATTGTTACATGTAAATTACTACAAATTGTTTCTTAGAGCCCCTTTAACTGATATTTTGTGTGATAGCCATTTGCTGACTGTTTTTTATTTGTGTCTTTTGTCCAGAACATGGTGTCTTTCCACAACCTTGGAGCTTTGCTGGGTCGTCTGTCTCCGCGATGTTCTGACCCTCACCCAGCTGTACGCACTGCTGCTATTGACTGTATATACACACTGCTTTATATACAGCTACGCTATGAAGGTACATGGCGCTGACCTTATTTCTCACTCAACCCACATATTCAAGCTTTCTTTCCTGACATACAATGACTTGTTTTCTTCAGTCTTGCTGTTTTGATTTAATTCATTTAATTTATTTTATTTTATTTTTTTCTCAAATGTTCTCTCTGTGTAGGTTTCTCCCTTGATTATAAGGATGAAGCTGTTGACAGTCTGTTGCCACTAAAAGACCGACTGGAAAACCCCGACCACTCAGTTCTATACAAAGCCTGCTCAGATCTCACCAAGGTACACTTTACATACGACTATAAGACTGTCCTGACCTGTATTGTGTGTCCTTACCCATGTATATTATTGTGCTCTTTAGTATGACACTCACTGACAAAACTACAATTTTCTGTTGTTTTGCCTTTATTCTGTTGAGCTCTGTCCACCATGATATAGTCATGCAGTCCATGTCTTTTTTGTGTCATGTTAGTAGGCATAAAGTCATAAACGTGTAGAGTAAAACTGTGATAATGCGTCTTCTCCTTTGCGTGTCAGGTGATGAGTAAGCGTCTGCCCCAGCAGCAGATGACGACGTTGGTGTTCATGTTGTTTGAAGGGCTGATCGACAGTCAGACAAACTGCTGCAGAGCTTCATCTGTCATCTTAAACACTCTGCTGAAGAACAGGGGAGGAGGCCTTCAAGAGCTGGTAGCTCACACACACACACACACACACACATACTGTTGTAGCTGCTGAAGTCCATAAATATAAGTACAGCGGGTTTTTTTGTGTGTCATATAATGGATGTCTATATGTTTGTGTTATGTCTGTGTTGTATGTTAGGTCCCAGAAATGCTGGAGGTGCTACATGTACGTCTTCAGAGCATCACAGAGGAGCAGGTAAGTGTCACTACTGTATTATTCAGCAGAGTTATTCTTAAATATGTCTCTTATTCTTTTTGTTATTCCTATATTGTTTTGAATAACAAAGACATACAGATTTGATTAAACTTTTGTGGCTTAATTTGCATTAATGAGCAGCTTACTTTATAATTAGATCTTTTTACTTATTTGTCTGTCACCAATACGTATTGATTCTTTATCCATCTATGATCTATACCTGCCTAACTTATAGTTAAGTCACATTGAAAGAAATGTGTTGTTGTCATTGTGTTTAGGTCAGAGTGGCAGCAGGACAGACGGTACTAATCCTGGCTTCTCAGCATCTTCCGATTGTTGTCAATACACTAGTTAACCAACCACTTCCTTTTGACAGGTATATATACAAAATTTCTAATTATATAAAGTTTTAGACATCAGCATGGATGCAAAATGTAAAAGTATATGTGATGACAATTCTTTAGACTGTCAGTTACTATTTTTTTGTTAACATAGAATTCCTCACTTTTTCTTTTTTTTTTTTCAATGGAAGTAAACATGACATTTTTCTGTCTCTCTGTCCAGCTGGACCAGTGAGATGTGGATGGCCTTGGGAGCGGACCCGATAGTAGCCAATCAGATCATTGAGATGGTGATGGAGAAGATTGCCATCATGGCACCCTACATCGACAGGAAGGAGTCGATGATGAGAGGAGGGACAACAAAGGTGGCCACCAATCAGCCGCTTGCTGTAAGTCATTCACAGACATGTCACTGAGTACATTGTATCCTTATGTGTTCTAGATTAAGATTATGATATTTATACCTGATTACATTTATTTCAAACTAAAACAATTCCTCCTGAAAGACACAAGAAAGCAGTGCAACAGAATTTCAATTTTCAAGTCGCAATTGCCCATAAAGGTTGTAGGGGCTTCAGTTTATCACTCTGACAATGTACTGTTGTTGAACCCGGTAGTGATAATGATGATTCAACATTTTCTTAATTTTCAACATAAAACATCAGCCATTATGCTTCCAGACATGCAGACAGCTGTTGTAATTAAAATAGAAGTGTATCTGCCCCATCAGGTACACATTAAATGGACGTCTGGTCTGAATCACCTCATTACACACATATTAGAAGTTATTCATCTTTGAGTTCATGTACAGCACTCTTCAGCTGGTTTCTACCAGAAAAGAATCTGCAGAAGAAGATGACTCTCCTGTGTGTCTGTTTGCACCTTTCTTTTCAGATGACATGTGGTCTCAAAGAACTGTTGCTAAATGGCCAGAGTCAGGAGCCGGCAGTCGCACTGTTTCCTCGGCTCTTCTCGTGTCTCACTGTCAGACTGGGAGCGAGTGTTGGAGTCTCAGCACCGAAGGACAACAACACTAAACACACTGCGTCTGTCCATGTTGCGGGGTGGGTTTTTCTCTGTGACTAATAAAATGGAGTTGAGGTACAGAGATCAGGCCTTTGAGCATATAATCTGAGGTTTATCTGTGTGATCTAACAATTTAGTGTAATTGTGTTTTTGTGTTTCAGGGTAGCAGCTGATGCTCTGCGAATCTTGTTGGCACGGGCCCAGTTAGACGAGGTCATGAAGAGACTAGATGAAGATAAGGCCTGGGACTTAATAAAAGAACCAAATACACACATTACTGGAGTTACACTGCTGGCCAGGTACGGACACTAAATTGTGTGGGTTCGGTTTGAGATCTGAGCAGAAATTTACACCAGTAGTGTCCAGTAGAATTTAAGCTTGACGTTTCTCTTCAATACATTTATCAAGAGTCCTAAAATGTTTGAATCCACTTTTGATAAATTAAATACAAACACCATCCTTATGATTTCCTTTTGCACTATACTTGTATTTAACAGGATTACAATATAATTCTTCCACATTCTTTTTCTCTTTCAAGACAAGTAAATATGTGTTGTAAATAATGTATCTTTTTATCCTATAAAGCCTGTGTGAATTTGTTTTGTGTACAGGGCGATGTCTAAGCATGCTGGTCCCAGGTTGCCCTCCATTGTGGAGTGTCTTTGTCCCTCATTGAACAACATCTACGAATGCCAGAGAGTCACCGTCACTGCTTTCTTCTCTGAGGTCAAACACCAAGAAATATTATCATGTTTTAATGTTGCTTTTTTTGTGTTGGGAGATCGACAAGTAAAATGTAGACATGTTTTCATCATATCTGGTGTATGAAAACAGCCTAAGCAGCCCTAAATGTCAGCAAATAATAAATTATATCTGTCTGCTTTTATTTACCAGCAGAACATGAATAACAGGATGTGTTTTGTCTCTCATTCAGCTCTTAAACCATCACGTCGTAACGGAGTTGATGTTAATAGATGTCTTAATGAACAACATGATGGAGAGGATATCAGATCCCTGTTGCACTGTCCGCATGTTGTCTGTGCGGGGGCTGGGCAATATAGCTGAGGGATCACCTGAAAAGGTACAACACTCGCATACACACAGGAGCACAAGTTCACTGACAGCTAACATCATCAACACCTTCATCATCCTCTTCCTCCTCTCATAACCTTCTGCCACCAGGTGAATAAATATGCAAAGGAGTTGCTGGCAGCCATGAGTTCAGGCATGGAGGAGAAAGACGATCCAGGTTAGTTGGCACCAAAGTTATTTCCCACAGTAGTCTTAGTCTGCCTCTTCTGATTTATTGCAGTAATTCCTGAAACTTTCAGTCTACTGGTTCTGAGTTTCACCTTTCCTTCACCACATCCATCATGTTTACCATACGACATGTTCATCCTGGATCAGTCGTCATAAGTTGAAATGTGTTTGTTTTTCATTTCTGGCCTCTGATCCTCCCGCAGGTAAGCTGATTACGCTTGAAGCCATGTCGGGTCTTTCTAAAGTCCTCCTCTATCTGGACAAGAAGAATGTCCACTTACTGGTGGTCTACATCTTCATGAAGATTAAACCATTCTTGGAAAGTGTAAGTTCCCTTTAGATCTTTCAAGATATTGTATGATGATAATTATATGATTAATTATATCATTTTTTATTACTTGAGGGCTAATACTTAATCTAAAATACGGTATTTCGTGTTTTTCAATAATTCAGTTGGTGTTCTGCGGCTCTGTTCAGAAGTTCAAATTTTTTCCCACAAAAGCATACACACTAACAATAACTTATGGCTCTGTTTTCATGCAGGAGAATGACGAGATCCGCTGTGCTGCCATCCATCTCATGGGGAACCTGTCCAAGTTTGGCTCAGGAGAGCCAGTGTTCAAAGACCAGATCCACAATGTTCTGGTCAGCCTGCTGTTACACCTGGTTGACCCAAACCCACAGGTGGTCAAGGTACAATAGGAAACACACACACATTTTGAAACAACTTTTTTAAATGTTGATAAATGTTTGACTTGCAGGGCAAACTTCTGCATTGCTCATACAATTTTTTTGTTTTGCATCTGTCCAGGCGTGTAAGTTTGCAATGCGAGTGTGTGCTCCTGTGGTGGGATCAGAGCAGATCACTACCATGTTTCAGAACCACCTCCATGAAGACAAGAGCTTACACTATGGAGAGTTCATCAACGACCTCACCAAGTACCTGGTGAGACACACACAGTCAAACATAAGCATGGCTGCATTCTACACTTTTTTATGAAGTGTAAAAATAGCCAGATTGTTCTATTTTAAAGTGTGAATTCCAACATGTTATGTGTTGCTAATTTGCAATAGAAAGATTCTTTGTAAAGTGAACATAGATTATGTTGTTGAACTACAAAAGATATTTTTACTCTTGTTTGATGTTCTGTGCATGTTTTGTGGTTCATAGATTCAGGACTTTCCTGGCATGCTGAACTTTTATCACATCTCAGTCATCCAGTTCTTCAAGAGCAACTGGCCTGAGGTCAGAGCAGGAGCGGCCATGTTCATAGGTATGACAACAGCACATCTTCTGCCTATTAATGTCTAAAACTTCCAGTACAATCAGAGGTTTAAAATGCAAGACATTCTTTTTGCCCACATAACTGTTGACATTATAAATTGCTAGCTTGAAATAATTGGGACACAATTGAAGGGACTTCATCAGCTTTCAAGAAAAGAAAATGTTGCCCTTGCGTTTTTCAATCGCGACACTTCCTGACATGATAGCCAACTGACTTCCACAGGATAATGACTTGTTTGCTTATCCAGAAGTAGAAGCTGTAAGAGTTAAATGTAGCAGTGTTTTCCTGACACTGTAGCTGTCCCTGTAATGTGCCTGCTTAAAAAGCAACATCTGCATTACTGGGCCACAAACACTTTAAAAAATAATGACCTAAAAATATTGTCTGTATGTGTTATCAGGGTTTCTGCTTGGGAATCTTCCAGAGGAGCATCTCTCTCATCTGAACATGGGGACTATCACTAAAGGTGATGCACTGCATGAACGTGTTTTTTTTTTGTTTTTTTTTACTTTTACTAAATTTACTCGTTCTGTTTGTCCTCTGGTACTCACTGTGTATGCGTGTACTTACCGGTGTTCTTCCTCAGGTTTGGTTATGCTGCTCCAGGATCCAGATCCTGTTGTGAGAGTGAAGGCTGCTGAGGCCATGGGACATTTCCACTAACATACAAAGACCTACATACAAATCTCAGCTGGTCATCACTACATAGAAGCATGAAAAATTACTTAGCCACACAGTTTACAAAAACATTTAGAGCTCACCATTTATTTGTGCAGTTATTATAACAGTATTTAGATAATCAAACCGCAGTGGGACCAAAATAGGATCAAATGTGAAGCCAGAAGCCAAACTGTCAGATTTACTAATGTTACAAAATGAAAATACACAGTGAGGAGTTCACAGATAAAGCGGTTAGCAGCTTTGTTTAGCTTCTTTTCACACTCAGCTATGGTACTTGAAAGAAAGTGTTAATTCTTAATGATATTTTAGTGACCAAAGACTGTGTTGCTCTATACAGATAGACGTTACATGTTGCGTTCAGCGCTCTGTCACCGTGACAATACCAGAGATATACTGTGTTCTATCAATTAAATATACCATTGAACTAGACGTTTCTAATGGTAAGGTAAAAAAAACATATTTGAACTTCAGTAAAGAGTTTTTATTTTAAGATAGATATAGTTTCTTCAAATATTATGTGTAAATGATGACAATAATGCACATTAAACGTGCATGAGAATGATTTCAAATGACTATGGCTGGTGGCTGAAGTGTGTGTGTGTGTCCGTGTGTGTGTGTGCGTAGTCATACCAGCATTTTGAGACAGTGTTGTGGATGGTAGTTTTAGATTGAAGGCCGTCTGTCTTAGAGATAGTTCCAACGTAGTAGCTTAGTTCTACAGTCCTCAAGACCCTCCCACTGATAAACATGGTTTCTTTCTTTTCACAAATCAACGCTAAGCTTTATGAAGATCCAGTGAAACAGTTAAAAGGTGCGGTACAGTGATTAAGTCTTTGAAAAATGAATGTGAAATCTAAAATAAAAAAAACAAAACACAGGAACTACAGCAGGACTTTAAGGGTTGTAGTTGAAGAAGACAGGGTGGTTGCAGTCTCATTGCTGTGTCCAGCATTCCAGATCATAACTTTGTCAAATCATCCAGCAATAACCAGTCAGTAATTACTTTTACTTTCTACTTTTATAATCTCTAACAGTAGGATCCGTGCTTACTAATAGTCCTAATAAAAGGAGCTGTAAACATGTGAACTGGCTCCTTCTAAAGACAGTTTCTCCATCTACTGTAAGTTTTTAAACCTCATGGACTCATTAGTGTCAAGCTCACGGCCACCTCTCAACCATAGTGAAGCTGTTTATAAATCACTGCTGCACTGGACACTTCCTGACGTAACAATAATTTCCTTGGTCCACCTAAGACGGCTGCTTTAGCAGCTGTCTGTCTCATCTGCACATAGTTTATTATCCAATTTCACATTATGGGCCACGAGAGTGTTCAGCAGCGCTCCCTACGAACATTAATTACCACAAGAACATTGGCTGGCATCCTGTGGCAGCCATCATACACACACCAGCCAAATACCACTTCAGAATCATTTTGATGTGGCGATGTTATTCTTTTTTTTCTTTTTTTTTTCTTGATTCACACTTTGCATCTCCCTGTGATGAATCATTCTGAAAGAATATCCTAATGCGTTGTCCGTTCCGGCCATCAAACCAATACGAGTGTTTTGGGACAAAACAGACCAGTGTAGCCATGCTGAACGCAGTTAGTGCCAAATATTCATTGATAACATTTATTATAATAGCACTATAGAGATGCCATTAATGGTTTTCTCTCGCTAACTTTGAATGCACTTGATATAATGTCTTTATTCCATGAAACAGTGTACAGTTTTAGGGTACAGTTGCAGGTTTGAAGGCCTCCTGCTATGATGTAAATAAATGAGTGAGTGTGGTTATGTGAGGATGTCTCAACATGTAACTTTAACATTTATGTCTCCAGTTTTATTCACTCAAATGGAGGGAGGCAAAATAATACATTGGTCTTCATTTGAATTAATTTGGTGACAAGAAAGCCTCCAGTAGAGTCAGATGAAAGCAATACATGTTTGTTGTAGAATAAATGATTACACGTGGGTCCGCCTTCCATGTTTCTGTTGCACTTTTAAGCTCCGTCATGTAGTCCCTGATTTAAGAACTAACAGGCAAACTGGGAGCTGAACCTGTTTGGTATATTTACCCAATTTTAGTCAATTTAAGGCAAATATGGAGAACATCTTTTATTTTTTTGCCCTTTTGATAACTGAAAACAAGCTGGTTTCAGCTGTTTGTTTGTTATTTCAAGTGTAACATGAAGGCAAATGTTTTCCCTAATGTGACTAATTTTTTGTGGGTAGAAATAAAAGGTACCATCCATGCAGCAAATTTATCAATCAAATATTAAATGGGCTGCTCTTGGATCTGTATTTGTCATATCCGATGTTTTTCAAGCAGGGACTCTTGGCTTCTAGCACTTTCTAACACTATGGCTTGGTTTAGGGTGAATGTTAAGTATCATTGTTCTCCATTTTTAAAGCCGTTATGGACTTTATACCATGATTTTTCATATCATCTACCTGTTCTTTTTAAACGTTGAATGTTGTTGATGTACGTACCAGTATGTATGACACATAGAGGTATGGCTCGATGTGTGAATGTGTGCATGTCACTTTTCATGTGTTACTGGACTGATGGCAATCAATGTATTTAAAATGAAAAAATAAACAGATCCAACTAAATAATGCAGCCGTTTTTTTGTTTATTGGTTTTGCAAAATTGAATGTCTGACATGAGTGCACTTTTCTCTGTGTCCACATGGTGGCATTAAAGAGCAAAGTATTGTGATCATGCCCGAAGAGCGTTAACCTCTTGATTTCAGCAGCCAAACTGAACAACCAGGATGTGTTCATGTAACAGTGTTCTTATGTGTACCTCAGAATATATTGAGACATAACTTATTCTAAAGATGAAAAAATGAATCGAGTGCTGCTCTCAATCTCCCAACAGATTTCTCTCAATGTTATTTATCACTATTTGAGTTGTTGGGAGTGTCTTATGTGATCAGATGAGTCCCATGTTCATATGACATCTTATTGGAGCCACTGGTCCCTCTGTTTTTCCTTTGTGCCTGTGTGCACTGACTCATCGGAAACTAGGACAGTGAGTAGATCAGAGTGACACAATGGGGATTTGCAACTGCTCCCTCTGTCTGCACGCTATAAAGCAGCAGAGTGAGTATATGATCCACTTGAGCTCTTGTGTAAGTCACCTATAGACAGATGTTAAATTATAGATCATTCTTTGAGCTGTTCTGTGTGTTAATTCAAGTGTATGAGAGAGACGATCTTGGTTTGTCCAGACGTGTATATAAAGGGTAAAAAGTATTTTAATTAATTACTTAACGTTCTTGTGACTGAATTGTTCTAATGCAGACATTGAAACAAATATTACCAATGTGTGATTCTGCACTTTGTGTTGAACCTGCCTTATAAAACACTCAGTGGATGAAGAGACACACTTATAACAAGCGTGATGTGTCGTCATCATGGCTGATACTTTGAAGGTGAAGAAACACTTGTATGTTTGTGTTTGGTGTGAGCAGTACGCAGCAGGACGTGTGTGTGAAGGCAGCTGAGTTTTACTCATAGGTCGCTGGTGTTTTACTTGTTCCCAGTATGCTCAGAGTATTTGTTAAATGATACTTAATAATAAAAGCTTGATTTGATTCCATTTTCTTTATAACTGGGTGCCGAGGAATCCCATAAAGAGCATTTGTACCTCACAAAAGTTCAAATCTGAACCAATTTATTTATCTATTTTCATCCCATTTGAAACGTTTTCATTAGAGACATCTGGCGGTCCAAATCAAACCTTATGGTAGGCTGAATTTGGGTAGGCACACCCCACTTTGAGCAGCTCTTCACTGTAAAAGTCCACTGTAAGACTTCTGCAGTAAATCAAATCCTAGTTTAACTTTTTCCCACATTTTCTGTAAACTAACTGGAGTTCAAGATGTGTTTCAGAACCACTTCTACAACAGTATTAGACCTAGCTTCAAATGTATTCTTTTTTTCAGTAAACTGGCTCATTATTCCAAGTGCT
>OMLP01031480.1:20575-30511 GCA_900302685.1 Spondyliosoma cantharus | reverse complement strand
TGAAAAGAAACAGACTTCTTAAACTCACCGCTGGGTGTCCGAGGCCACTGCCCATGAAGACAGCCAGCTCTGGGGGCACAGGGAGAGGCTGGGCCCCGGGGATCGGGTCCGAGATGACCAGGTTGGATTTGGAGGAGTGCAGGGGGCTCGTGCCCCCGAGGGCGGCAGAACCCATCTGCTGGGCCAGGAGCATGGCCCGCTCTGGCAGCTTGTTGGGATCTGAGCAGGCCTGTTGCCACACCGGGATCTTCTGGGTCAGAAGGTCTTTACCCTGGTAGGAGGAAGGAGCGATCAGAGAAGAGAGATATCGATTTTGGCTCCAGTGTGAGAGAAGAATAAAGCTCAGTTAAAGATCCCCTCCAGGCATGTTTTCAGATGTGAATAAAACACTGCGCTGTGAATAATAATCCCTTTATCACGTTTTTTTCCCACAAAAATGTTCCTTTATCTTGTAAAAAAAAATCTATAAAAATATTTACTCATTATTACACGACCTCCTCATTAATAGAATCTATGACGATGCAGTTATGTGTCATTTCTGGGGCTGAATTCAAACTGGCGTCACATCTGTCCCGGCCTGTGCAGCACAGGGACAAGGACCTCATGATGCGTTCAGGTGCACCTCGTAAACTCTGACGCCTATACTGCAAAGTGCACGGACGCCAACAGGAACTTCATGGTGCATTCAAGTGCGAATTGTAAACTCAGACATCTGAACTCAAGATGACAGATGTGTTTGACTTGAGGGGGACTTTGAGCATTTTCTTCAGGTAAACATCCAATTTCCTTCTTCTTCCTCAAAAAAAAAACCCACTCAGTTCTCAAAGGTTACCCCCCCCCTCACTCTGTATCCTTGACCGCTGCCCTTTGCTCAGCTATGATAATGTGCCGCGTGGGCGTGAGGATGCGGGACAGACTAACACACAACACAAGCTGCCCACTCCAGCAATCTCCCAGCCTGTGGACACATCTGTTCTTTGTACAGCCGCCGCGCACACACGCAGGGTTTAAATGTACAGACGGAAACGTACACATCCGTATATACGAACGTACGGTCCAGGCACATCGACGCTGAACCGCTCTGTCCCTTTGTCTCGGCTGAATCGCTCTCTCCGTCTCTTTCTCTCTCTCTCATGCAGACAAACGCACACTAGGAACCCTCTGGGAGAGGGTTCTTCAGTTTGCTGAAGGTGAACTCTTCCCACGCACACCCCCATCCTGATTAATGACTAGACTCCATGTTGAAAACACACACACACACACACACACACACACACACACACACACTCTGTCCTTCCTGCAGCCACGTCTTCAGGCTGGCAGTTCACGCCCACCAGTAAACCCAGGAGACTGATGTACTCCATTACCCAAGAATATCAAATTCTTGGGTAATGGATAGGCATACATTTGTCACGCACACAACAACAAGCACATAAAAAAAACAACTACATCCTGGTTAATAACGCTCCATTACCTCTGATGGTGTGATACGGTGGTGGGGGGGAAGTCTGTTTGGATTTGAACGCTCTTTGCTTCGAAATGTCAACAGCGATGTGAAAATAACAAGCGAGCAGCCATTATAAAATCCTCTGGTGACTGTCGTAAACAATATGGGTGAGAAGCAGTTTGCAACTTTTGTCCCGCTCGTCGCGCCGAGCTTTTGATTTCAATCCATCTTCCCCCCCTTTTGTTTCGATGCCTTCTCCTATTAAAGCACTTCCTGAAGCGAACAAGGGAAGCGCACTTCTCTCACACACACAAAAAGAAAAGGTGGCCAGACGCCGCGAAGGTGCGATGATGGATTGCAGCTTCAGACGTGCCTGTCAGCTGGGCATTGTCTACAGTCTTAATGAATTTTTAAAAATGAAGAGGGCCCCTATGAGCGGTCAAAGCTAATGCGACTCTGAATTATACATCTCCTCGAACGCTCTGCTCGCTGAACAACGCGTTTCGAAATAAAACGGGGATGACAGACAACGCCGCGGTGCAAAGGGAACACGTCAGGTGCGTTGACCTCCCTTACCGGACGCAATGATGAGCTGAAAGATCAAAATAACAGATACAATGCTAAGCTCCATTACTCACCGAGGCGCCACTGCAAACGATGATTTGATGATCCGACAAATGAATACTGACATTATACTCGTGACTGTGAGAAAACACGGCGTGTTGTGCCAAACACTGAACAGGTTTGCCCGTTTCAAATGAAAGATGTCCGTTTTACTCTCGTCCTTTTCTCTCACTGATTAAGAAGGCAGGACTCAGTTTGAACATTTCTAGGCACCAATTAAAATGTCAGTTGTGTGTTTTTTTTTGTTATTTCTTGCTTGTGTTTTCCATTATTGTCAATCAAATCGAATCAAACTACCCCCACACAGTCTTAATTAGCTGAGTTTTTGAGAGAAGAAGGATTTACACCGATCACTAAGAGCGTTAAAATCACTGCAGAGTGACGTGAAAAGCATTGATCACGTTTCAATGTTCAGAACAAGCACATTGATTGATTTTTATGTTGCGGCCGATCGGAGCGCCGGAGCAAACCGGAGCGTGTGGTTTTGGAGATTTGTCGGGGTTTCCTTCCTGGTGACGGCTGCTGTAATGCGTATCCACCCTGTTGTTGATTAGTCACGTAATGTGCAAAACCACAATGACGACTTCAATATTCCTTATTACACAGTCTAATTAAAAACGATCTGACACCGTTCACAGTCATGTAGTGTGACCAAAGTTTCAACTCTCGACACGCAATCTCTCCTCGTCTATTCCAATTCTACGGTGTACATGCATTTCTTCACCCTCTCTTGATATTAAAATCTGGTGACACTCGGACTCACCTTGCCGTGGTAGGCGCTGCTGTTCTTGGCCACGGCACATTGGCGGTCCACCAGGAAGCAGTACCTGCGGCGCTCCTCAGACAAGGCTGTCTTGTATCCCTCAGCGATGAAGGTGTCCAACTCGGTCTGCTTACTGCTGATGGTCTCCACGAACTGATGGGAAACACACAACATTTTTGGTTAATATCCACAGATACCGACACACCAGTGATCTGTGCACTGAATCTTACATTTGTTTCACGTTTCTAATTATTTCCATTACAGGTTTAAGAGACGGTGAGAACGAGGTTCGGTTGCTGGTGCACTGCAGATCCTTCACGGCATAGAAAAAAAAAACACGTCCAAACCTACTTTTCACATTTAGTTGGTTAGACGGACGGAAGGTCTGACAAGAAAAGTGTCCGACACGGAAGTAGTTCTTTTAAATAACAACCTGCTTCATATTCACACAATTACACACATTCACACTTAGGCGCCGCTCAGTGCAGAATCAGTCTTGCACTGCCAATCACCGCACAGCTCCACTGGACCAATTAGGGTGTAAGTGCACCTTGGCGGTAATAGTTGTGTGAGGAAATAGCCTTAGTCAGGAACTTTCTCTGGTCAGATTTTCCCTGCCGAGCGCTACCGAGGCGAGGCAATTATAACTGAAGATCCCACGGTGTGGAGGAGGAAGTGCCCACAAAGACCCGCTAATCCATTTTTATATGTCGGACAATAATAAATAACGGGCATGTGTAATGTGTGAGTAAGAGCAACGGAAAGAAAAAGCGCTCTAAAAATGGGAAATGTCAGAGGGGAACGTCTCGCAAAGTTCACCGACGACACACACACACACACACACACGAACACACAAAACGGTCAGTGACTGGTGGGGACGCCACGGGGAGTCTTATTTTGAAAAGGGAAGTGGCATTTAGTGTGAGTTTTTGTGAGTGTATCAGGCGCTGTCTTTTACAAACAGCAGGGGTTTTGCGTGACGGCGGCTGCAAGTCTACAATTCTGTAACCTCAAAGTAGGTCGACTGTGACCGGTTTCGCGGCCCGAACACTGTGAACGTCTGCTGATAAACACTGACCTAGAATGAGGCCGGTGTATCTACTCGCAGCGACGTGACCTAGAATGAACTTTTCTTCGGGGTAATGGCTGGTTTGAAGTTTGTCACAAGGGAAGAGTCTCACGTGCAAGGGAGCCCAAAAAAGTCAACACGTCGAGATACTCGATACTTGATGGTGGCATGCACTCCAGCTGGCATCGACTCCGCAAGTTTGTGCAAAACCTGCTGACTCATATCCCAGCATGATCTGACAGTTGGCTTTCTCAGTCTTGAGGTGCCCGCATAGATGCTCACCGGGGTGGAGGTCAGGCAACAGTCAACTGCTTCTCCACAAAGATTCAAACTAGAGGGTGGGGGCATGGCTCTGAAGAATGGGGTGGTAGTTGGAGTCAGTTCTGTGCAGGTGTCCGGCTTATATACACCCTTCTGTTACTGCCATGAAGTCTTGGATTCTTTCCAGCCATCCACCGCGAAACTCTGGTATCTCTTTGCCTTTTGCCTGAAGCGTTTGTCCTTGTTTCCCCTCCTGAGAAGTCGTTTGGAAACTGCTACCAGTCCTCTGAGACACCACAAGACAGCCTTCTGTTGACAGTGCTTTTGCTGATTGGAGTCTTGTGTTGTTTATCCACCAACTTCTGTATCTGTGAAGAAGTGATTTTCTCTCTCTCAGCGAGCCGGGCTTGATGTATTGATCTTCTGCCCGACTGTTCTTTGGATACAACTGATCCAGTTTTTTTTTTGTTTAAGAGTAACATGTACCGTCTCCCGAAACCTCTGGTCTAGCAGCGAGTCTCTATTTGTGACTTCTCGCATTTTCATTTATATTCTCAATCCTCAAACTTTCTGATTATTTGCATGTTTAGGTGTCATCCCAATAGATTTTCGACGGGGTCTCAGTCACATTTTTCTGAGTGCTTACAATGATATAACTGTCATCCTTGTTTGCTGACACATGACTCCAATATCTTTCCGTATCAGGAAATTAGAAAGACGAGCACTGCATCAAGTGCGACGTTGATCCTGTTACTCGAGTCATTTCGGTCTCCGCCGCAGGTGAGGAGGAATAATCATAATCCACGTCGTCGTCGTCATTGTTGTTGGTGCTGCAGAGTGATTAATATTTCCTTGAGTTCTCACGTCATTAGAGTTCATTTTAGGAAAGTTTCACTTTAAATTCTACGAAAGGCTGCTGAAAAGACTAATGAAGTTTGTTAAGTTGGAGTTCCTCCCCGCAGCCAAATGGAAGTTCCTGTGGTGCCACCACACAGCGCAGATGTATTTCATTTAGCAACCACCAGAGCACACTACTTCCCCACTGCCAACAGCCACGAGCTTAGCTCACTGCAATTTAAAGTGTGGAGGAGACTTTGGGCTAAATGATACTGAGGTTACTGAACACAAAGACGTATCAAGAGAAATCCACCGACAGCATTACACAAATCCACAGAGCCAAGTTTCTGTGCACCTTTAACTCGACCAAGTGCCTCGAAACAGGTTTAGCTCAGAGTTTTAAGTCTTGACAGGCACAGTGTTCAGTTAAAGGCCTGCAGAAGGTGACGGCGCACGTCCTCCTCTCGTCGAATCCAAATGGCCCAATTCTCCGAGCATTCAAAAGGTCACCAAAGTAACCCAAGACGATGAGTGCAGTGGGAAAAGCCCCGGCAGACACCGGCTGCTATTATATCTGAGCGACCTCAGGTTACATCATAGCTGGAATGACTTGTTTTGCAAAAAAAAAAAAGCTGATGAATATAAATGAAAGCCGCTGCGCATCGATGCAGTTCTGCTCCTGTATCGGCTCTGCGCTTCCTCTCGCTCTGACACATCCAGGACACGATCCTAACACTGTACAGTTTCCAGGCGATGGGAAGTGAAGAGTATAGCAGATTCACGCCAAAACAAACCTGTTTACGCTCCCTTTTCAGTCCTGTAGGGATTCAAAAGCGTTTTCCCTGCACAGTTAAGAGCTGCTTAGGTCCGCTCTTCCGTTCTTTCATCATCAGCACTCTTTGAAATCAGAAGAATTGTACCATAACGGCCCCGGGGGCGCAACAGAAAAGCTACCTACACCTGCGGTACCTGCTTGAATCGGTAGTTTATCTACTGTACCTGCACTTGCATATCAACAACCCCCTTTCTTCTGCTCACATATGAATCCATAATCTCACGTTGGATTCCATTTCATGACTCGGCGCTGAGGAGAAGAACCCCGAGCTTATCAAAACATCTCGAGATATTAATTCCGAGTCCTGAACTCTCTTTATCTCCGCCTGGGCTCTTATTAGCAGCCTGCACAGAGCGAAGGAGTTTATCTAGATGAAACCCCCTCTCGAAGGATACCTCGGTCCACTCCACTGAGCCACGTAATGAGCTGATTATCATTTTGGCTCGAGCTCTGCCCATTGATGAGGTGGCTCGGTGTCCGAGGGGCAGGGAAGAGAACAGGGTGAGGAGGAAAGACAGACAAAGAGACAGACAAGAGAAGTGGGAAGAGACGGAGAAAAGAGTGCATGAGAGGGAGAGAGAGCGAGCGATGGAGACGGCGATCAATGAAACGCGGGCCGCCATCTGCGTCCGCTGCCAGCCTGCGCTCAGACACACTTTACTTTTTAATGAAAAGAGAGGCAGAGAAAAAAAGGAAAAACTTCTCATCTGCTAAAATAACACAGATGTGGCGGAGGAGGACGACTCGAGCTCGCCTTCGCAGCTCTGCTTGTGCTTTCTCGGCCGCTTCATTTGCCGCCTGAAAGAAAGCATCAAACCAAACAGTCTCAGGGTCGGCAGTCGGACGCTCTCTCAGCCCTGCTGGGCGGACGGTTGTCACTGTGAAGCGCGGGTCTCGAGGGAGCGTCGTCCTCCCCGAGGCACTCCGGCACAAACGACTTGACTTTTCTCTCAACACGCCCGCGGCGGCGATATGATCAGGGGAAAGTGAGCGGGGCGAAAATGAGAAAAGGGAGATTGAATTTCCCTCTTCCCCGCGAATCGACTGTGCGTTTATGAGTCCGGGGCCCGATGGGCTCGCTGCTCGGCACAGATGGGCCCGACTGATCAGTCATACGGACTCAGCGATGCTGCCGCTCGCCATGTCCAACGTGCAATAAGTTTTAATCGTCGGGCCTTTGGGCTGTGCTGGTCGTTTGGCTGAAGTCCATCTGTTGCCACTTCCACTTCGATCCACAGCCGGATGCGTTAGAAGACTGTGTAATACTTCGGCTTTCTGTGAAACCTTCGGGACTCGGATGATTGTTTGTGATCATTAATCACACCCGTTTGTTTTGATTGTTATTTGGTTCGACTCCAACAACTGGTGAAACTGAGAGAATGGGTTGTTTTCGTTCTATCTCTTGCAGCGAGGGTCCAGGACATCCCTCCAACTTGTTTATATTGGTTTATATAAAGTGACAGGTTGAGGATTGTGTTTACTCTCCTGCCTGGCACCCGACTCTGTTTTGTATATTAGGGACACACTTAATAATCGCTCATACGCTACACCCTGCCCTATTCTTCTGCGGCCACCATCTGGCCAAACTTTCAATTAGAACCGATCGAATACGGAAGTCTATTTGGCAGATGGCGAAGACAGAATGAGAACATGATCATTTCCTTTCTTCTCGGACTACCGTTGGGATAAAATGCCAACATTGCACGCAGGATATTTTGTAATAGCCGAGTACGTTCACATTCCTATGGGACTTTCAGCGCCCTTGTGGCCTTCTGTAACCGAGAGAGAAGCTGCAAAGCTGTCAGTTAGTAAGTCCAACAAATCTGGGCCCTTCTTACAGACGTAGACTTGTGATGGTGGAGCACTTTCAGGTTCATCGCACACTGTAACCCTGCTAAAGACTGAATTCAAGTCCAAGTGTTCTTGTCAACTCGTACAGAGGAGCAACAGAAAGCACCCTGGCTGCAATTTTAGAGCTATTTAAAGGTTTGGAAACTCTGCATTTCTGATTCTGCTTATCAAGTCGAGCTTTACGTCGCACTGGAAACCCGACAGAAGCCTTACGATCAGGCAGTCGGGTACGAACACGCAGCAACTCGCCACCCTCGGCTCAGATTCACTGGTTTTTATTGCGCTCAGACACGCCTCCCATCCCGAGCCCCGCTCCGTCTAAAACTATAAATACAACCCGTAAATACAACAGCTCATCCCCGACGCGGCGGAACAAACTCCATGCGACACAGCAGTCACATCAATCCAGCGCCACCGTCGTCAGGAGAGAGCAGATCCGCGTGTGATTGTGCGACTGTATCCCTGGGCAGAGCAGCCGCTTCTTCTCCGATCTGTTCAGCAGGAGGAAAGTTTTCAGACCCGATGAACTCCACAAAATGTGTTGGTAGGATCGTGTTTCTGGTCCGGCTCTGCACACTTCACAACAGCACCAACGGGAGCTCGGCAATTACCCTGCAAGCCTCGGCCTGTTAGTCGGAGTTTTGTGAAACTCGACATAAAAGTTCAAAGCATGGATCCTTTCATTTGACCAAATAATAAAAGAAACAAACAAACAACCTCTACTACGATACAAAAAACATAAAAGAAAACATTAACCAGTAATCTCTCTCATTAAATAAATAGAAAAAAAATTATACAGGATATAAATCTTGTTATTTGAAATCCACTGAATCCTCTACGATCACATATGTTTGACAAAATGCTAATATATCGTAGAGATGGCGAGTACTTAACACAGAATATTAAACACAATAAGATGTTTGATAAATAACCGTCGGTACTGTGGATGTGATGACTCAGCTATAACACTCAGGTATCAGAACAAAGTCGAACGGGTTGGTGAGGTCAGGAAATGACATCACGTCACTGAAACGCAGCCTGTAAAACACGAGAAGAAAACACCACATAATAATCCACATACTGGACCAGTTCTGCTGAAAGCTTTCATTTTGAAAAAAAAAACGTCCGTGTTCGAGGCGCGTTGTCCAAATTCGGCGCACTCTCCCGTCCAGTACATCGACCGCTGCCGCCGACTTCTCCGCACATTTCCTTCGCACGCGTGTCTGTGTGTGTGTGTGTGTGTGTGCGTATTTAGATGTACGAACGATTGGCAAGGGCACACACACTTCATAATCAAACCTCCACTATTCGCCTTCCCACTCAGGGCACCTCGTCGCCACCGCCTCCACCCCCATCCTTGCTGTTTTGTGCTTTTACTTTATGAGGAATAAACTCATTATTTCAATCCAACAGTCACCCACATGCAACGCAAAAGTCTGCTAAAAAAAACTAACAACGGTGCTACGAACTGACTCGAGACAGCTTATATTTTCATTTTCTCAGTTTTGTTTTTGTCATTTCCCAGCGGAGGTCCGTTCTCACGGCTATACGAGGCATTTTTTTAAATTTTTTTTTATTCTCGTTCCAACAACTAATCAGCAAAAGGCCTCACCTGCATCTCCTTCTCGCCGTACTTGGAGGGGTTCTTGCTGCCCTGGCTCTTCCTGCGCAGCTTCTTCAGTTCGGCCTGGCACTTCTCCAGACTCTCGCCTTTGCTCTTGTGTTCCAGCTGATATTTCTTCAGGGCAGCCTACATGGGGCGACAGGCAAAGAGCACAGACGCTAAATTAGGACCCCCCCAAATTAAAAAAAAAGAAGGTGGAGTGTAGATGAGTAAACACGACTGTCAACCTGAGAGCTGCAGGGTGCAAATGGTTTCCCTGCAGCATGATAAAAACATCTTGCAGAGCCTTGAAACTTGCTTCGCGTCATTTTCATTTTTTTTTTAAAACATTATTCTCGCGTCGAGATTCGTTTGGATTATTTTGGGAAAAAAAGCGGTTGTTGTGCACACAAAAAGGCTCCGACATCTGAAAGCAATCTCTCTAATTAAAAAAAAAACAAAAAAAAAAAAACACAAGCCAATTTACATGATTCTCATTCCAATCTTTGCTTATTATTCGTCTTCCTTATTTGATTAGGCAACAACACAGCTTGTGATTGCGTCTCTTTAAAACATTCACTGTAATTGATCATCCGTCTCGAGCAGAACCTCAAGTGGGTTTTTTTTTTTCTCCTTTGCGACGCAA
>OMLP01031480.1:13075-18075 GCA_900302685.1 Spondyliosoma cantharus | reverse complement strand
CGGGTGAGTAGACGTGAAATGTTATTTCAAAGCTCCTCTTCTCGCAGACGTGTTCCTCTAATTGTCTCAGAGACAGGCTTTGATCCAGATGTTTTAAAAACAACTTCACCTCCATCTGTGTTATTGCTTCAGTCAAATTAGGGGCCTCCGCAGATTTGACGTGACATCGTAAAAAAAAAACACCACGCCGCAGATTAAAAACAAAATATCTGCGCTCACTGGATGTGGAGGAAGAGGACGGATCGGATACTCACGGTCAGATAACGAGCGTCCAGGTCCACCTTCTTCTCCAGCTCGGAGAGCAGCTCGTTGTGGAACGACTTCAACTGGGGAGGAAGCAGAAAAACAAACAGTTCAGTGAAATGCTAATGATTGTTATTCCTGCGACTAAATCATTAACGGGTGCCGCATGTGGAGACGGAGGTCAAACGATCAAACGAGGACGTTTTCTAAATGTTTCTTGAGGCTGTGGAGATTTGTGCCAGTGCTCTTAAAGGGCAACTCCACCACGTTCTCATGTTGAAGCGCGTCCACGGGTCTTGAGGGGAACCTTTTGTGGCTCCAGAGGAAGCTGATGTAGTAGCCCTGCTGCATTGTGGGTTATGTAGGCATCAGTATACGAAAAGGAGGAATAAAATGGATTAAAATATTACTTTTTTTCCCACTCGTGCTGTAGTACGCTGCCAGACCTGTAAATACACTTTGATGTGTGATATTTGTGGAGGCACCCTTTAACACCGGTTGTGTAACATGCAGAATATGTGCAGTAGGAGATATGAAAACTTTAGGGTTGTGTTTCGCCGCCGTCTGTGTGCAGCATTAGAGTCCAAGACAAATTTCCCATTGGAGACGTTAAGGTATCTTCTACGGCATCATAACATATCACAACAGATACACCAGTTATTAAATGTCGTGTGTTGTCCTCGTCTACTCGGTTACTGAATAATGTTTTATCGGCGCGGTCCAGACCTGTGAAGCCTCTCTCAGCTTGCAAATCGCTGTCACAGATTCAGTGTCATCTGACACAATATTTAGTCACAAGACTGCAAACTGACCTGCCTGAAGAAGCAGCTTCCGAATCAGGATGAAATGTCCAATCTGAGATCTGCTGACAGCCGTCTCCACACGCTGATGTCATCTAAAATAACACCCCTCTTCGGTTGGAGAGTTTTCTTAACTCATAGGCGCGTTTGAATTAAATTACATGCACATAGGTTAATACGCGCAACAGATGACTAATTGTTCTACATTTATACGATCGTGTTTGACGCCCAGAATCTCAGAAAGCTTCAACGGAACATCTAAAAGCCTCAAAGATGGTATCCAGGGGAAACTGGTCTTTTGATTTCTTCTCAAAGCAGCTGAGTGTTTATGCTTCTACGTTCTTAAAGTGGTCTCAAGTCGCACATGTACACCGAAAAAAAGAGGTTAACCTACTTCTACGAGCCAAAGCAAACGCTCTCGGGTCCCATCTGGCACCATTTTTGTGTTAAAGTAATATAGCGATGCACGGCGCCGCGAACGGTTTTGCATAGCACCATTTGAAAATAGGTGCCTGTCCCTTTAAGGGGCAGCTGACTCGTGGGTTTGCCAAAGTGAATTTGGTTTGCTCAAGCTGCAGGGCATCTACGTGACGAGCACCTAGGCTGGGCCCTCATCTGCACCCGACACACGCTAATGAACTTGATACCGAGCGTGGATTACTCGCCATACAAGCACATATTACCCAGAGTGCCATACCGTTCAATCAACTCACTCCGCTTCCCCAGCCGCCCTCCTGTGTTAGCAGATTTAAATGAGCTCAGCATGTCTGCTCATTCAATATGAGCTCGTGTTCATTTAATTATCATGTCCTCCTCGTGCTGCCCACAGGGACGAATCTGTGTCGCGGCCGGAAGCATCAACGCAGAAAATCGCAGCAATAACTTGTTTTCTTGTGGAAGAACTACAGTTAAAATCCGCTAAGATGCGGCTACGAGACCTTCGACAGAGTTTTTTTTACAGAGAGTTGCCGTGCCGCACAGCTAAGAACCCTTTGAGCTCAGAATACCAACCATCTCCTCGAGCTGCACTTGGATCTGTCTGTGGACCTCAGCCATCTGGAACAGCACATCCCCTGCACAAGAGAGAAAGAGGGAGACGGGGAGAAAGAAAAAAACAAAAAAAAAAACGCATGAAGAACACTCAAGTAATCCGAGAGAGCCGAAAAAACAGAGAGGAGGAGAGGTAGGGGAAAAAAACAAACTGAGAAGACACCCCGGCGTGCAAAGCTCATGCAAGTAACACGAGAACACATAAAAAAAAAAAACACACGGGACAAGTGATTTGTAACCGGGGACAACGAAGAACGTGATGAAAGATAACAGAAGACAGAGCGAACGAGACAATAAACAAGCGATGACGAGCACGACGAATGAGGGGACAAAATGCTTCAAAATGAAATCCTGTGTAAGCGCCGAAGTCTCGTGGAGATCAGACATTATTGCCTCTTTCTTTCTTTGATTACATTTTAACATCAGGCAAAAAGCGACTCGTAGAAACAAAATCAAACACCTCAAAGAAAGGTTACAGTCTCCACACAAGGGGGGGGGAAGAAAAAAAAAAAAAGGGGATTTAGAAAACACAAAAAAAAATGACCAAGAAATAAGGAGATAAGGAGGCTCATGCATCTAGTGAGAGTGTTTCATCGTCATATATACCTACAGGCTGCCTCTTCTGAATGTGCGGCGCGTTGTCGAGAAAAAGGAACACAAAGAGCGACATTGAGCGAAGGACACATAGACATATAGAGACCTGGTGGAAAGACAGGGTGAGATCTGCATGTACAGAGAAACGAGACACACACACACACACACACACACACACTTCGCTGAAGGTCCAAAGCCCCTTAGCTGGTCTTAACGACGGGTTTGGAGCCTGCGTTCAGTCATTCAGGAAACTTTCATTAAACTTTAATAACTGTAATACTGATTTAAGCGTGAAGACTTTAAGAAGTTTAATAAGCGGCCGCTGATGAAAGCATCAGTAATGTTGTGACAGGTCGTATCGGGGTAATTTAAATTGAAACGGCGTTCGCGAACCAGCCCACAGGACAGGCTTCATCGCTGAAAGAGCAAACTTCAAACTTTAAATCGTCACCAAAGGGCTTTGGAGTCGTTCTCCATCTCAACGGACGAGCACGTACACAAAGCAACGTGCTGCAGACGGACGACACACAAGTGACAGTTGACATCAAGCAAAAAGGTGTTTAGAGCTGACAGATGTTTTCACTTTGGAAGGGACACGGCAAGTTCATTCACACGCTCGAGATGAACATTCAGTTAATGCTTTATTATTATTATGTAGTTGTGACAACAAGATATTCAGTATTCGTGCTGGCTAACCAGCCAGCTAGCCATAATATTCCAATTATCACTGGCAAAGACGTTGAAGCGCAACAACTCCCATGATCCCACGCTCCGTCTCACTACGCTGTTTTGATCGAGAGACCCCCGAGCGGCAGGAATTACATACTGCACCTTTAAAACGGCTAACAAATACATTACAGCATATCATAAACATGTATTCATTGTTTATATGCTGCTAAATAGGGGAAGAGTAACAATTGTTGTTACGCTTGTTTCATCAAATGCTAAATTTAGGACAGTCGCTGCTCCATTAACTCCCGGTGCTGCACCCAAGTCAGCCCGGGTGACTCGGGGCCCCGTGGTGCAACCGGCCCTGCTGATCTCGAGCCTCACAGGAGCCAAAGCGTCCTGTCACTTCCCAGCAGTCCTGCTAAGCAGCTTATAGATGCTCATCCCCGATCACAGCCCTTCAAGGCTTAGGAAACCTGGCATTCTGCTGGCGGCTTCAACTAGCTGGATCAATTAACAAATGAGCAGCCATCACTGTGCCACACACACACAAACACACACACACACACACACATCAAGTGAACTGGCAGGAGGACAGGGTGTTTGCGAGGAGCCAGAAAGGTAAAGAATGAATGAAATCTGCGCGAGATCTCGTCTTGTCATCTGCAGTTTCATTACTGCACAATGTAGAGAGAGAGAGAGAGAGAGAGAGAAAATATTCACACTTTGGAGATGCAAATAGTTGCCATGGCAACTTCCGATATCATATCGCACAACAACAGAAACAGAAAATTGGATTGCAACCTTCAGGGGCCGTTATCGGGAGAGAATTCAATCAAGAATCAATAAAAGGGGGCATAATGTGGAAAATCTCAATGTGTTGTGTAACATTATTGTTTCTACAGGAAAAAAAAAAAAAAACATTTGGCAGGCATGACACAACCTGTGAGACTTAGTGGAGGAGACGCCAGCCTGAGGAGGATATCCGCATACCGGCTAAGAGGGACATGACAGACCGGTCGATGTCCACAGCGACAGGCTTCATGAGCTGTGCACACTCTGACAGAAAGATACACAACCGCACGCACGCACACGCACACACGCACGGTAAATAAACCCTCAAAGACTTGTGAGTGTACGCATCATGATTTCCAGGCTGGGCTCCGACCTCGCCTGAGAGGGAAAAAAAAAAACAATAGTTCCTTTGTGCGGAGGTGAGCTCAGGTTGATCTGCACCTGCAGCGCTGCAACAAGCAGACGCATGCCTGCTAGCTTAAAAAACCACTGAGTCAGAGAAGGAAGCACGGACACAGGACTTTCAGATTGCATACGAACAGACTGTCCCCCCCTGAAGGATGACATCAGCCTGTGTAGCTGTATTGACTGCTTGTGTAACAGAAGCGATGGTACACCCACACAGGTGGAGAGAAACGGAAAAACAGAATGTGGGCTACGAAAAAATTATTATAAATATATATAAAAAGTGGAAGTTGAACAGAGAGAACAAGAGAGACAGCGATGGAGGGAGGGAGGAGAGAGGAATGGAGGTGGATGGAGAGACACTGAATCACTGCTGAAGGTCAAGCTGGATTCACTACGGGTTGTCATGGAAGCAGGATAATGCCGGGGTCGCTGCAGCGGCTG
>OMLP01031472.1:0-10387 GCA_900302685.1 Spondyliosoma cantharus | reverse complement strand
TTTATACCTTGTGTCCTGGAGCAACAAAGTCTGAAGAGCAAGCAGGTCGTGGTGGCTCCAATCAGTGTTGCGGTGAAGCGTGTGACAGAACCGCTGATCCACTAGAAGGCAGAGCGTGTGAGGGGTTAATCAATCACTCTCATAATTTGATCCGTCATTTGTAAGGTCCAGAAGAGCCGCACACTCAAATCATTTCATTTACGTTCAGGTTAGCTCGGCGCTAAAACTGGAAGTTAGCCGGCTCATTTAGCGGAAGTCTCCAGAGGGATGCTGGGAAATTTATACCCAGGAAGTCGAGCTGTTTTGGCTTCATGCACAACTGAGCAGCTTTCATAGGAACGATCGGGGCGATTCCAGAGCTGTATGAAGGTTTTGATCCACGGTGTGAAGGTGCAGCACCAGCGAAGGGAAGGTGGTGCTCAGGGTTCAAGTCCCATGAGAAGCAAGTGGTCAGTGAGAAAGTTACTAAAGTTTTCCTCCATCTAAGCGAGTTGTAGTTTTAATGCCTTTTGTTCCCTAAAGTGTCAGTGGATGTTGCACCAGCAGGTCTGTCTGATGTCAGGTTGGTCAGACGCAGGAGCTTCACCTGGAGACAGAGTCAAGGTTTTATTTTCAAACTCAGCTCTCACTATTTCAAGTTTTCAGTGTCAGTTTGGTTCAGGAAAAGATTCGGGTTAAAATAACAAGTTAAAGTTTTGGTTTCACATGAACAGCGACCTCCTGGGTGAAAGGTTTTCTGGCAAGAAGCCCTGAAGGCAAACATGGCTTCCTAAAAATGAAAGATAAATCGACTGGGAGCTTTCCTCCGTTTCACTCTTCCACCTCACACATCCAACAACACCAGTCCTGCTTCACTTCACCATGTTTACAGCTGAGGAGCTCCTGTTGGTCAGCGTCAGGGAGCGTGTGCTGGAACTTGTCAAAAAACGTTCCGACACGCTCGTCTTTCTGTCGGCCGCCTTCGCTTTGATTCATTAATCGGGACGAAACCAACAATTGTCTGGCCGGACGCCCAACATCTGTCAGACTGCTGCTCGTGTTCCTGCGTGACGTCAACACAAACCTCACCTGTCTTCTTTTGTTTAAATAAAAAGAGTTCAGTGAGTCCTGAACAAAACAAAATGTCTGAAGGTCGAAGACAGAAGCTGCTCAGTCGTCACACTCGCCTCTGTTTGTCTTCAGACACCATGAATAATACAAATGAGACCAACAGTTCAAATCTTCTGCATTCATTCATTGACATTCGGACATGAGGATGACCCGTCTAATGTTTCTGGACTCATCTCAGACCCTCAGTGAGCTGTCATACATATACATGGAGGTTATGAGCTCTGGCTGGGAGCCTTCAGGGCGGTGCTGCTGCTCACATCCTCTTTGCTGACTTTGTGTCTCGGCCAGAAAGTCAAAACCTTTTTTTCGAGGGATCAGAGACAAAAACTGCTGAGAGTCTTGGTTTTACAAAACAGCGAACACGACCTTCGCTGCAGCTCCAGACAAAGTCACCAGCAGTCAGCAAACGACTTACACATGACTCCTGTTTAGGACAGCATTACTTTCTGTTTCTCTCCATAATAGATAACAACATACAGTATATCATGTTTCCTTATTAAAATACTCTTGTAACAAGTAAATTAAAAAAGGGTGGCGACAGATTGGAGGTTGTCAGAGGTCTGCTCGGCTCCTAGTAGCGAGAACACAGCCAGAATAAAATGTTGGAAATTCACATTTCTGCAAATCATCTAAAAGTTCAAATGTGTGAATTAAAATACCTGTTTGACTCACTCAAAGACCGGCTGGGAAATGTCTGGAGGTCACCTTCAAAACACCAGCTGGAGGAGGACCGACCTGCAGGTTCTGGTCGCCACAAACTCAACTGGAAAATGTCCGGTGGTCACCTTGAAACAGCTGGTTTTGGTCACTACAAACTCGGCTGAAAATCTCCCCAGGTCTCCCTAAAAACACCAGTTCTGTCTCCACAAGCACAGCCGGAGATGACCCGACTCCTGGTGAAAAATACCCACAAACCCGATAGGAAATAGCCCGAGATCTTCTGAAACACACTCGGTTTGGCCTCCACAAACTGGATGGAGACGTACCAAGGTCTCCTTAAAAACATCTGGTTTTGGTCTGTGAAAACACGACAGGAAATGACCTCCCTTCAAAAATATCTGGTTCTATCGCCACAAACGCGACTATGACACGTACAAACTCGGACGTGTCTGACATTTTTTCCTGGCTGCTGGGCTCCAACAGGTTAATGGTGACAGAAGCAGGTATTACAAACCAAAACTTTCTCTTTATATGCAAAAACTTTAAGCTTCAAGCAGCTTCAGGTATTTTAATATAATCATTTTTCAATCATTTTCCATTTTCAAGACTAACAAACCCTCCAATCATCGTTCTGTAACAGCGAACGAATGACAGAACATTAAAAAAAGTCATTAAATCGATAATATTTCCATCTGGTGGTTTAAAAACTCAGCTTCTCTTCCTCCTTCTTATTTTCCTTGCAGGTTTCAGTCGACGCTTCTTCTTCGTTGGTGCTCATTAGCGAGTCACCTGCTTCACTCCGGTGCTCCTCCGTGATCGTTTATTCATTACGAGGAGGACGAGAGCGACGTGCTGTCTGGACACATCTACATTCAAATGAACTGAGGATTCATTATTAATACGCACACACACACACACACACACACACACACACACTCGACCTTCTCTTTGCTGCAGTGAGTGTCAATAATTACAAACATCAGCGCCTTTGCACGGCATCTGTGTTAATTCAGTGTGTGTGTGTGTGTGTGTGTGTGTTGTGTGTGTGTGTGTGTGTGTGTGTGCGGGGTTTATCAGATTTTGCAGGGTTGAACGTCCCGACTTGTTTACACTCAACCTTTCTTGTGAGCTGACGATGCAGAGCGAGCGAGGGGGGAGTTCTGTGCTCGGCTGCCTCGTCTCTGTTTCTGTGTTTATTCAGATCGGGAGGAGAAGCGAAGCTGCTTCACCTGCTCTGCATAATAACATCCACGGGCTCATTTACACACAGACGAGAGTTTATAAAAGCTACAGTATCGTAACACGGAGGTGAGGCTGAGAGACTCTGGATGGAGTCTGAAATCTAACAACTCTCCGTCTCTGGAGGAACTTTTTACTCACCAACACAGCGGCGTCATCAGCGTAGTGTCGAAACAAGTACAGTTCGTTTATATATTGATGTTTCTTCATGACTCTGCAGCTGTACGGAGCTTTACAGAGTAGATCAACGTTAAAGAAAACGTTCACAAATACCTGAAGTATATGGAAAGAAGATAAAGAGGGTCCGTGCAGGTCGTCCAAGTCTTCAGAAAAGACGTTATTTACATTATTTTTACAGCTGAAATCTTCACTGTAGTTTTATATAAGCTAAAAACTGTTCGATTTGGGATCTCAGCGCTTCCAGAGACGTCAAGCAACGACCTGTCTGGAGCTCATAACGTTATCCCAACACACTTCCTGTGATCACAGAACAAAATGGCCGCTATTTGAATGCAGACTCTGGCCATGCTGAGGGCGTGGCTGTAGCAAAGATCCACTTCAGTCAAAGATTTAGTCCAAAAACACAATATTCTGCGCATATTTGTTGAGGAAATTGCAATAAAATAGCTTTTATCTGTTAAACTACAGAAAATACACTGAGTATAAATCAGCATATATGCCCGTCCTGTTGCCTACAACAGCCAAAGAGTGTTTTCAAAGACAGGAAACCAACTTTTTTAAGACCCTAAACCTTGAAACGTTTCTGTCAACTTTCTTTTTGAACAGGTTGTGTTTCCACCGAAGCACAAAGAAATAAAGATCCATGATGAGTTTTTGACCCTGTTACTCTCAGGCAGGAGGTGTTTCAGGGATATTGTTATTCATTTTGAACTTGGACCATGTGAGACTTCATGTTTGGGGAAGTTACAGGATTATTTTTGCATTAGAAGATACATAATTCAGTGTTTAAACTCCTGCAGATTAATGACAGAAGTAAGTACAGATCCTCCCGACAGAAGAGAGCTGAGGTCGACGTTTTAGGATAATTTTGTACATTAATATCCAAGAAGAACTGATCAACACACACACACACACACACACACACACACACACAGCTGATCTGAGCAGTAAGAAGAAATGTTTTCACACATTATAAAACATCACACTGAATTAAAACACAACAATAAAAGTCTCTCTTCTGAACCATCAAACCTCGAGTTCACATGACGACGGCCGTATTGTTTCGTGTCGGCGTGACTCAGCTCGGCTTCGGTCACATGGACTTTATTTCACGGTAAATCTGATCCAGTTTAATTCGATTTGCCAGATTTGGACTCAAATGTGAACCGCATGTGTCAGATTAAAAGAGGATATAAATATCACACACGGCATCCGATTCAAGCGCCGCGTTCGTTGTGTTAATTCATGAACTGTAAATGTGCAGGAAGCGTCTCTGTGGCAGCGAGATCAGCTGTCAGCTGAACAACAGATCACTGATCATCACTGACATGATTATAATTTAAAACTGATCACTGGATCATTAAGAGTGATCAACACAGTTCTGACCTGCTGATCGACGCCTCATTTGACCTGTCAGGTGCTTGTATGCCCATCCTGCGTCCTGCAACGGTCAACGAGTGACAGGAGAGGAGACGCACTCCTTGTTCCCGCCCCTCTCTCCTGAGCCAATCACACACCAACCTCCAGATGATTGACACATCATGTAGCCAATGATTTTTCAAATCTGTGAATATTTAGTTTAAATGAGTTTTAAAGCCATAACTTTGGAAATTATGCACATTTATGTGATTTAGTGATATTTATCTTTGCACAGGCGGTTCTGTCTGTATTTTTAGATGCACAATTTTAGTGTAAATAAGGAAATAAAGAACTTTAATGAGTTTAATGCTCCTGTTACTCTCAGGCAGGAAGAGTTTGAGGTCATAAGTTAATTGTTCCATCAGATGCTTTAACATCATCAGGCAGGTTTTCAAGGTAAATCTGAAGAGTTAAAATAAAAAACTTATCTTAGTTGCAGCTCTGTTTTGCTGTGAAGCTCCAGAAATGATTCGTGGACGATGAAACTTCAGCTGACTTTGATTTTTTGGGTGAACTGTTCCTTTAATGCATCACAATCAATGTAATATATTGACGTATTGATCTACAAATCAACTTAAATATGCAGAATATCTGATAAAAGTTTTCATCACGTGTAGTTCACCACCTTCACCACATGGGGGCATCATTGCGTCGGTGTAGAAGCAGCGCCGTGAGCTCCAACATCAGCTGGAGGTAAAAAATCCAACCAATCAGAAACATGTGAAACTTCTGACCCGGTCGTCTCCTGAGCGAACGTCTGTTGAACTCTCTGAAAACAGACGTGAGAAGAAAAAGAAGCTTCTGCTCGTCACGTCTCAGTTTGTTCTGTGATTCCAATAAAACTCATCAGATCCAAACAAAGAGGAGCGACGTCTTCATCCCACGTTGTAATTTAACTGTAGAGGTAATTATAATCAACCTCATCAGAACCGAAGAGCTCTGATTACTGTATTTAACCACTCTGAGCTCTTGTGTTGATGACAGGATATCAACACGAGAGCGTCCTCCGACAAAACCAGAGATTCAGCAGCTGTGATGCTTTTAAAGATGCAGTCGAGTCTGTTCTACAGTTTTCACCTCGGATGAACCAGAGGAAGCAGCGGTTCTGGACGACAAAGGTTCTGGACGACAGAGGTTCTGGACGACAGAGGTTCTGACCCCCCGACTCCACAATTTATATCAGCCGTTAACAATAAAAGGGGAACCGAGGAATAAAAAAAGGATCCAGGTTGATTTTTCGACGACAGCATCAGAAGCTCTTTATTTTCTGTACATAAATCAAATTAATTGAACTTTGTGTGAGTCCAGATTTAAGTTTCAAGTCTGTAAATGTGGGACCGACCCAAACGATGTCACAGCGAGAGTTTATTGAGACGACTTTTGTGTTACTTCACAATATATTTGCAAACACATCAGTGTCTTCGGCCTCCTGCTGATCCAATCAGAGTCGCTGCGAGGAAACACAAAAATAGTCCTAAAACAATTTCTCACCTTGACCCTTGCGGGGCTCCGTACTTTTCAAATACCACATTAATATTCTAACTTTTGTCGGGGACCTGCAGCAGCTGTGTGAATGTCACACAATAATTATGACAAACACTATAAAATAGACGATGTGACACAAAACAGCAGAATGAGATTTAATTCAAAAGCTTTTTTACTGTCTTTTTATTAAAGAAAACATTTTTTTCTCAGATAACTTTGATTGAAGCTGGTGTTTGAAGCGTTCTTTGTGTTTCTCTGTATTTTATGCTTCCTGAATCACAGAAGACAACAAACAGGAAGAAATCTTTACCTTAAAGAAAAACCTGAGAAAAGACATGAGATGGAACAGAAAGAGGTTTCTGTCTGAGAGAGATGAAAGGAGGTGAAGTGTGCTGGTGTCTGTGTGGTTTCGGGTCTGAACAGAACCTCTGTGAGTCCTGCTGATCAGAGAAAACAAACATCACACACAAGAAGAAGAAGAACAGAGCGAAGAAGCTGCAGGGAGTTTATTTCACCCGAGGGGAAAATTAAACTGAAGAGGATTCTTCAACGCCGTCCTCAGTGGACCAGTGATTTAATAATCATTTATTTAACTCCATCTTCCTCTAATTACATCTTCTCCCTCCTTCATTTGCTTTTAACTTAATTTACTTCCAGTTTCCTCTCAAGTAGTCAATGATTTTACTTTCTTACATCGAGCTGACGTATCAAACAAACTTCTTGTTAATTTAAATGAAGCACTTTCGACAGAAGAATCCAGCTTCACTGATGGAGAGATTTGATTCTAAGAACAGACTCTGGTGAAAGTAGAAGTTCTGATCCAGCTTGTTTCCTCCAGTAAAGTAATAGATTACAGGCTCTGACATGGACTCAGAGTCTCAGAGTAAAAAGTCTCCCTCTGAAGGACGTTTGTGGTCAAAGCTAACTGAAGCTCACGTCATATTAATAGAATTCAAAGACTATTAAAGTTAAAGGTAGAATCAGTAGGATTTGTCCCAGCTGTTCCTGAACGCACCACAAAGACAGTTGATTGTTGAGTCTCATTCCCAGGACGTCAAATAGACACATGTTGGGTTGGTAAAGCGTCCCGAGCAGCAACAAAGAGAGAAAATAAGAAACTCTCTGCAGATACGAGACACTAACATTCAGCCTCCCTCTCTGTCTGTTCACGTCTTCTTACGTCTGTGTGATGTGCTCTGATTGGTCCACGTCAGTCTGGATCTTGTGATGTAGAGAGGAGGAGTCACAGAGATACTCGAGTAAAGAACAGATACCTGAAACATCTGCTCACAAAGTATTTGTACTTGTTGTTACTTTTGCACATATTCCTGCTGACATTTTAGGATCCATTAATGTCAGAAAAACAAAATATTTTCATCTGGAGTTCAGAACAAAGACGAGATATTGGTGTGCGACAGTCAGACTGAAACCGACAAATTGAGCTGAAAGAAAAAATTCCCTTGATGCTTTTCATCTGACAGCAGCTCAGATACCTGAACTCAGTGACGCAGGAGATAACTGACTCCTCGCCCACATCCTCATCCACCTCACTGCTTTCACTTCCTGTTCACACTCACACACACACACACACACACACACACACACACACACACACGGCTACTTTTAATGTCCGCCGCAGCGTTTCTGTGATCCGGTCAGTGTCTTTCTATAAATGCTGGTGGCTGATGGGAAATGTATTTTTCTTCCCTACAGAATCACTCCTTCACATTCGTTACTTACAGATTCTGATAAACTAAATATAAATATCCAAAAATGACATTAAAGCTGTCGGATGTGACTCTCATTCCGTTTTCACACTTCCGACCACGACGACTTCCTGTGACGGAGCTGACTGATATCGACTCTTTGTGGGCTGGAAGCTATTTTTAAAAAGTCAGAAGGATGAAAGAGAAACAAACACTCTGCAGTTTAATCTCTCACTTTGGTGAACAGAATCATTTTATGGCCTCAGTTTGTGATTCGCTCGTTCCTACGATGATAATTAAACGTGCTGATAGTTGAGTTCTGGAGGGAAACTGCTGATGAATGAATAATTAATGTTGATGTATTTGATTCTCTTGCAGTCTTTAGAGCTCAGGAGGTTCAGGAAGCTCCACATCAGTCGTCACCGTTCAGTCTGTTAATCAACATGTTTGATTTTACTGAGACAGAGTTCTGTGACGACGTCGTGTCTCTGAGCTGGTGACATTTGTTTCGCAGCTTGTTCAAACAGAACATTTGGTAGAACCCGGTACAGCAGAGGTGCTGTGGTTCTGCCTCAGTGCGTCGCAGCAACACCTACTCGGGTTTGGTTTGAAAGGAGCGTCCTGGAAAGCAGATCTGGGTCGACCAGCCGTCAGTAAACACACCTACGTCCTGTTTCTGTGTCAGAATCATGGCGGTGCACGTTCGTCTCAGGACGCTGAGGTGTGATGTTGAACTCTGCCGCTCACCTGCTGGTTTCCAATCAGCGTCCTGCAGCTCGGCGCCGGTGTGAAGACTTCTGCTTCCCGTTTCTCAGATTAATTAGAGCTCAGGGTTTCAGGCTCGGCGCCTGCTGAGGGACAGCGACACATTCAGAAACAGTCCACACAGACACAACGACCACGACGAGGACGAGGAGGGTTGTACTTCAGTTTTATTGTTCTGAGAAAATCAATACCAAGTAAAAAATAAATTACTTCCTTGATTTAAATGTTTCAAACATCTCCTGGTCGGAGGGTGTGGAGGGAAACGCCGCGGCCTCGTCCGACTCCGTCCTCCTCGCAGAAACACTGAACTGAGTTTCAAGCGTGCCTGAACGTCGGCCAAAGAGAAAACGTGTCCAACACACGAGGCTCCAAACAACCGGACTTCCCTTTATATTACTGATCTCCAGCAATGAAACACATGTAACAAATCAACACGTATAAATGAATTCAAACTCATTTCAACTTCAAACAGACTGAGCTGCTGTGTTTCTGTTCTCAAATATGAAATAATGAGACTTGTTCCCGAACACTTGAACTTAAATTAGCTTAAAGACAAAAGTTACAAATGGAGGCAGATAAACACGGAGCGGGAAAACAGCCGTCAGCCTTAAAAACTAAAATCAGTTTCATCCCTCGACAACAACCAGAAACCTGACGACTAAAACAAAATATAAGAACTGCCGTCCATCAGCTGATCGACCTCCTCGTCTACAGAGCGACATCAGATTGAGCTTAATTCTGTTACAATAACTAGAAAAACTGAAGGAAAAACAAACGATAATCTTGGCGAGATTAAACAAAATGATACATCTCGTGGTAAATAAACAGAAACATGCAGAGCTTTACATAAATAACGTTGGTTTTAAATGACTCGTGTTCGGACCGTCGTGGTGAGAAGTTCCTGCAGAACAGACGCAAACACGTCACGTCCCGACCTCGTTAGTTTACAGAGAGGAGACGACACCTGACGACAATATGACTCTAAGTATTTTAATCACGTCTAAATGTTCCTTTTATTTCATTACATGAACTCAAAGTGTCACGTTTAATGCAAAGTGTTTCCATCTTGTTGAGTCAAAGTGAATAAATTACATTAACGCCATATTATTAATATCTTATATCACACATCGACTCTTTATATGCAATTAAAATACTTAAAAGTCACTTGAGGCCAATTATTCTTTGAGATGTTAATATTTGAAATATCTCTGCTGCTGCTGCGCGTTAGATGATAGACGCTTCATGTTGGCTAACTACAGAATATGAAGCTGTGTTTGTGGGACTGTCGCATGTTTTGAAGGTGAATAAACTTGAAGCTGAAAGTTTTCATCACTTTGTATCTGAACGAGCTGTAAACTTGTTGTGTCTGTTCTGCAGCTGCTGTCACACGTCTGTAGATAATCGTACATATAATCCACCGTAATCTGACATTTCTAGATTTTATAATTCATAATTATAAGATTTTTCTTTACGTATGTATCCTGATGTTAGCTGAGAGCTCCGGAGTCGTGAAACTGAAAGGTTAAACGATAACGTGATAGTTTGTGTTGTGTAATGTTTCCAGAATATTCTAGCGAGACAGTTCGGAGGCACTTTAACCGACCTGGTGAATAACAAACGGCGCGACTGGAACCTGAAAACAGGTCCGGCGCCTTTTCTCCAATCAGTTTGATTTCATTAGAATCTGATGAGACGTCTGTGAAATATCAACCCAGTGAAGCTCAGTCCATTTCAAACAAAAATAGCAAAAACGAATCAAACATGAATCTGTTTTCTTGAAGTTAATTCAATAGCATAGATGAGTTAAAATCGTCCCCACCTGT
>OMLP01031468.1:43134-66156 GCA_900302685.1 Spondyliosoma cantharus | reverse complement strand
AAAATGTACAACAAAAAAAAAAAAAAAAAAAAAAGCAGCAGCCCCTAAAATGTCTTATCCTCCTGCAGGAAGCCTTCAGCTGCTCGCGATGGAGAGAAATCCGCTGACATCTGTGCTGGCTTTTTTTTGGGTTTTTTTTTTTTTATCCCTTGTCTTTCCCAGCGGGGCGGGTTCGGTTCGGTTCGGCTGGTTTTCTCTCAGCCTCGCTCGTCTTCTCGCTTGGACGCGGGTCGGGTTTTGGTGGTTCGGTGTCAAAATGTTGTAAATGGACCGAGAGAGACGCCTTTTCCTTCCCCCAGGTTCGCCCCGGCCCCGGTTGTTACAATGTAACAATGGAGGAAGAAATTCTTCCCTGTAGCCGTATATATACTTATTGTGACATCACAGGCATGCCTTGCGCCGGTGCATGCTGGGAGATGAAGTGATTTTCTCAAATTGGCTCTTTTTTTTCGGGGGGGGCTTCTTTGTTCACATTGAGCAGAAGCACACGTGCACGATTTGACGCTATTAATACAAATATGTTGTTTTTTTTAATTATTATCAACATGAACATGCGTCTTACATCTTTATTATTATTATTATTATGAATGTGTCTTGTTAAAGCTGCAGTTTCCATGGCAACAAAATGACTGTGCAAGTCTGTCATAAGCCGCCACATCTGTCCAACAAAAGGCAAAAAAAAAAAAAGCCACGAGTTTAATAAGAAGGGATGAAGTCTGAGGTGATGAAACGTCCTCTGCCATGATTAACACACGCTTTCCTTCATTTTTGCAATGATTGTAAACGGGAATAGGACGATATGAAAATGTTTTGTCGGGATTATGCCGGACAAAATAATCGCAGTTCGTGATGTCAACCCGATAATCAAGAAAGCATGTTTAAAAATCTTAAATTGGCAGCAAAACATACTGAAATCTCTTCACATTTGTTCCTTTGTTGACAGTTTGCTTATGTTTTGTCCTGAAAATCATTGAGTGAAGATTTCTCTCCTCTTTTAATTTCTTCCTCAAAACTACATAGCGCACCTTTAATTTACCAGCATCGACGAAGCGGAGAAACATCAGCTCCGATAATCGTTCCATCCCTGTTAAAATCTAGTTTCTTAAAAGGAATCGGACGATATAAAAATGTTATGTCACGATCATACCGGACACATTTATTGCAAGTCGTGATATCGTCCCAACAATCAGCAAAATAAGCTTAAAACTCTTGAAAAAGTCCTGAAATCACTTCACGTGTTCCCTTGTGGACTTGTGGTTTGTTTATTCACATTAAAAGTATGTAGTTTCAGAAAAAAAGACACCAAACTCATAAATCATATACTCATATTGGATATAAAATGTCTTTACATCATTATTTTATCCAGTGTGAAATATTTGTGTTTGTATCACATGAACTGTTGAGTCATAGCCAACCAGTGGACATTTTAAATTCCCATGAAGTTTTCTATCACCAGCACGGAGGCATTAAAAACTAAAATATTAATTGAATTCTCTTGTTTTTGAGGTAAAAATACTCTGAAGGAACTTTTTCTGGCTCAACAGAACTTTGTTTTAGTGCCGTAGCAGCAGACTGCAGAGCAGCTTCCTCCTTCAGGCTGCGAGGCTCCTCAGTTCATCCTCGGCACTCCGACAAAACAAAAAATGTTTTACTTTAAGACTAATCCAACTCAGAACAGTCAGCACAACTATTCAAAGCGTACAGTTAGAGCCAATCCTCTACCTGAAGGCCTCATTTGTGTATGCAAAGAGGGATCAGTATTCAAATGAGACCGTTTCACATCCAGATAAAAGTTCCTTGTTGTACGTTTGAATTTGCAAAATCCCAAAATATTAGTTATGTCATAAACTAAGACACTTTGTGCAAGAAGTCTGTCAGTTGAAGTAAGCTGGGATCCGAGTACAACTGGACAAGACACGTGGGTCTATAAAGATCATCCCGGCATAAACACAAGAGAGAGAGAGAAAACCACCTGACTATGATTTTCCTCGTTTGCCTCTCACGGCTTCCCTTTAACACCAACATGCATCTCAACAACTGCAACAGTTTGTAAGAAGACAGACGACAAAAGGCGACCGGTACATGGGTCAGTATTTTAATAATGCTGATGACGTGTGTGGGGGGCAAAGATGGACCATTCCATGTAAGCAGAACAACGGACCAAACATAAACTAATCAAACCTCTTTCACATGCAGCAGCCAGTTACATGTGTTAGTATCTGAAAGTGGTAACATCCAAAAAACATTGATGAAGAGAGTCAAGTATGTTAAAAAGATTATTTAAAAAAAAACAAAAAAAAAAAAAACACACGCGATTTCTTTTCAAAGCGCTTTAAAACGAACAATCTCATCTATGTACAAATAAAGTCGGGAGACGGCTAAAAACAAACATGATGGAGGAAAAAAAAGGGAGAAGATGGCGCAGAGACAATTTGCTGGTGTTGCCACTGTAATCACTAATATTGACAGTGTTTCATCATCGTTCAAGATCCATACGTGACAACCACGAGTACCAGTTTACGCTCTACATGATATTCAAGGACCAACTGGGAGTCTGGAAAAGTTAAAAGAAACAGTTCGATCCAGTGAAAGACTGTTGGCTTGTTAGCTCCTACAGGAATCGCAGATGTTTAGGAGAACAGCTGGACTCCAGCAGTTTCTCTTAATGTCCCGTTTGCCTCCTGTGGTTCTTTGATGCGACTGCGATTGTGTTACCGGAACCAGGTTTCTCGCAGACTGCTTGACTGGACCCCATAAGGCAAGACGAGAAAAATCCAGCTGCGCCGCCGAGTTAGAGAGTCAAGACTGTCGGACTCTGTCCCGCTTTAATTCATAATTTTTTTCCTTTTTTTTTTTGGTTGTTGGTGTTTTTTTTTGAAGAGCTGACCAGCGAAGCTTTGGCACACCAGATGCTCAGCTAACAGTGAAAGCAGCTGCAGTGCCACTCACCTCTTTCATGAGACACGAGCGACAGAGGAAAATGCAACGATTTAAAAAATAAAAAGGGGGAGACAACTGCAGGGCGAGAAGGAGGTTGTTACTTCAACTGTGGCTCCCTCTAAAGTAAGACAGCAAGGTAAAGTGAGGAGAGGGCGGGTTGCTTCAGTCACACAATCCTCCTAGCAGCCTCAAGAAGTTTCTTGGGGGGGGTTGGGGGGCATCTCCATATATTCCAGGAAGAACGAGGAGTCTGACGCTCTAGAGGGGCTGACCGGACAAAGAAGACAGCGACGCTTTTTTTTTTTCCTCCAGCTCGGTATTCACTTCAAGATGATGTGGTAACCGTCATTGGTGTCATCTGGAAAAGAAAGAGGCAAAACGTAGCGGGAGAGGGTGTTATAAATAAACCTGCAATGATTTGAGTTCATCAAGGCTCCGCGTTAAATATAGAAACAGATAAATCATCGTCATTTATTAGCGCCGCGCTCGAATACCTTTCATTGTGTCCAATACAAAACATACTTCATCCTGGAAGTTCTGAATCATCTGCGGGGGAAAAAAAAAAAAACGAGAGTGAAACGTGAATCGGTGACTGTGGTTTTGATAAAGGCGGCGAGCAGAAAGGAAAAAACTTGAGCTCACCTCATCACTGACCAGCACGTGGATGCCGGTGGGACCCTGTTTGAAGATCTGATTAATCTGTCTGGGCGAGATGTTGAAGAGCTGAGCGATCTTCTCCGTCAGCTCAGCAGCCGTGAGCTCCTCAAGGTAAATGGCGTGATATACTGCAGGGAAAACAACAGGTACAAAATGTAGAGGAATACAGTTTTTTTTTTGCCTTCCATGTCTATAAAATAAGATCTATAATTGATGATCTTGCAGACAGAGAACCTTAAAAAGCCACACCAGCAACTTGCTTGACATAAATGTAAAAATATCATAGCAGGCACGAACAGCAGCAGCTACAACTTGGGAAACGGAAAAGAAAACTATTTGATAATCACTTGAAATCCTGTCATGAATTCAGAGTTTCTTCTTTACATTTTGCTACAACGAAAACACACATGAAGCTCGGACGTTCACCGACCAAAGAAAGTGTTGGCGGCGGCATCTCCGTTTTCGTGCTTCACTTGCTGCTCCCGCGTCTGCTGAGACTCCTGGCAAACGTAGATGGTCAGCCTCGGCCGTACGATCCTGTACACGGCGTCCGGAGAGAGAATGTAAATACGTGAAGCTCTTCTTTAGACGACAACAGGCAGAATACATATCGTCAGGTGGGATTTAACTGAAGGCCACCCACCGTCCTTTCAGTGCATTAAAGAGCCGTATACCATCAGCTGGCCCACAGATCTGAATCACATCCTCCCTGGTCAGCTTCAGCAGGTCTGCCCCTGGCACACAGAAACGAGACCCAGCGCGTTATGAAACCCTTCCCTCCGCTTGTGAACATGAACTTTATCCCATCACCAGAGAGGGTCGGCTACAGAGCGGTGCTTGGGGCTCGTGTCTGGCTAAAAGACGCTTCAGCAGATGCTTTGTGTCATGCAGGGTTGAGGTCTTGGGTCCTCAAGATAATAACAGCCTCTTTTCATCCTGTTTTCTCACATTGTCACCCTCGAAATACAACATGATTTCTTGTCTGCAGCCCCTTTTCATACATCGGATATGTAACACGGTTGGCTTCATCCATCTCATGAAGCACTGGCGTGGTAATGAGAGGATGTTTTGCTGGATATTTATGAATTCATCGATGCGTTTTGGAGTGATTGTAAAATGACTATTAAATGAACAATTATCTGACAGCGATACAGGAACGTTAAAGCCGTCGTGACTCTAATCTAAGAGTGACTCAGGTGCTTATTGAGACATGAGACCCTCATGTGAAATTGCCACCACATTTACATAATGAGGTAAATGCCTGAGAGGGGCTCGTGTTTCTGGCTCTTGACTCGCCAAAAATGTTCTGTCGAGTCGTTGTGCGACAGGCGATCTGAACTAAAGAGCAGTTTTACCTGAGAAGTTGGTGAAGAGGCGACAGTAGGGCGAGAAGCGGTTTATTAAAAGCCACTGCTGTGCATCCTGCGGCGTTGCTGTGGGTAACAAATTCTGAGAAGAAAGAAAGAAAAAAAAACAAGACAGGACCCGGAATTAAATCTTCAATTAGGACATACAACACAGAGTATCTCAGAGTTAGAGGTACCGCATTGCCAAATTTTGTCTGAAATCAGCCAAACACGTGTAACAGTGTGTGTGTACTGACCAAGTCCCAGAGACGAGCGGCACACTGGGCAGTCTAAGGAGATTATTTGTAGCATCATCATCGTGCAGAAACCAACGTCAGTTCAGGGAGAATAGCATTTCAACGTTAAAACATAAATACCTCGACAAAATGTCAATGCTTTGGATTTGATGCATAAATCCAAAATATACAAAGAAATAAAAGAGTGGCACTTCAAAAATTGACAAGAAACATGTAAAGACACACAAAAGAAATTGAGAGATTAGATCAAGGCTGCCGTCTGTGACTTCAATTCAAGTGACGTCAATACATCAGACATAAACAAACAAAATCACAGAAAGTCTATTTTAAAGTGACTGCGAGGAACTTCTAGCGGCTCCTGCTGACAATAGCTGCCGCGAAGCTCTTTGCTGGCGCCACCTGCATTCGTCCTGGAAGCGAGCGACAATGAGGTAATGATTTTAAATGCGACTGGACCCGAGTACAGACACTAACAGCTTTATAAAACAGCAGCCTATTCGTTGATGGCCTCGTTCGCTGTAACAGGTCGTTTATAATCGTCAGAGGAAACGCGAGACTGTTTCACAAACACTTTAAGAGTTCCCCGTGGTCACTTTTAAACAGAGAGAGTAACACGATGTAAGACTCAGGGTCAACTTGTTAACAGACTAGCGTCGGTGTAAGTAACCAAAGCGCGACGTCTCAGCAGACGTCTATCCAAATATGTAGCAAGCGCGGCATGAAACGTCCTCGCTCAAGGTTAAACAACAGAGGCACTGAATCATTGTGTCTGCTTCCCAGAGAGAAGGGTTCTGGTGTCGTGTCTGTGATGCGAGCTGACCTTGTACTTCTGATTTATCATTGTTAAATTCTGTCGTGCACACCTTGAGGCAGATTAAGCTTATTTTTGTTTACCGCCTCAGAGGATGGAGGCAGCGGTTTAACACCCAGATGTCAGCTTTGCATTTGTGAATATCAATATGCGATGCTTCAGTGAGGGGGAAGCCAGGCAGTAAATCCAGAGTGTGAACATTGCACTTGTACTTACATCTGCTACCTGAACGACCGGTTCAGGCGGCTGGTGGCTCGGTGATCCATTTCTAAAAAAAAAAAAAAAAAGAGGATGAAAAATTGACCGCGTCAGAAATCCACGATTAGGAAGAATGTAAACACAGCGCAACTGTGTGGATTTCATGGTAAATTAAATTTGAGGCAGCAAAAAATAAAGTACTGGCAAATAAACATGAAGCGCTCATACCCCTCTGCAACGGGGAAGCTGTTGTGTGTGCTGTTGAAGCCGGGAGAAGGGGAGTTGCTGACGTATGTGACCTCAGGCCAGGGACAGCACTGCAGAAGAACCACACTTTTGTTATTGTGAAATAACCTGAGAAATACGTCTCTGCTCTCAACCATAAACTGAAGCATTCCTTTGCATTTAAATGATTTATTTGTGTCATACAGAATAGAATTTCCAAGGAGGGGAAATCTCCCTGAATCGATTAGTTGTTTGGTCGATGAAATGTTTAGAAAATGGTGAAAAACGTCAATCCGTTTCCCAAAAGCCCAAGATGACGTCCTCTAACGTTTTGTTTTGTCCACAACCCAAAGACATTCTGATAACTGTCATCAAGGAGTAAAGAAGCCAGAACATATACAAGGTCAGTAATAAGCCAACCTCTGTCAGGATTGTGGTTTCATAGGAGGGCTGGTACTTTTCCTTCTCCTGCGGCGCCCTCTTCTCCATCTTCTCCCGGTCTGTCTTCTGCTTCCTGTCGGCGCCTTTAGGCTGAAACGGGTCAGATGGAGGTCGATTAGGTGGTTGTCTCTGACAGCAAGTCTTTGCATTGCCACACATCGATGTTTCCTCTCATTCTCCTCACCTTGAAGACTTTGACCTGACAGGAGGCAGAGTGGAGGTGTTCTGTGTACTCTTCACTCTCATTTGCTTTAAATGTGTCGATCTGGATGCGGAAAGGCACACCCTTCTCTCCTCCGTGCTTGCGCATGGTGAATTCTGTGCTGATGCAGTGTACCTAAAAAAAGTTTTAAAAAAATAAATAAAAGGAACATGAAAGTAAAATCTATACGGGAATGATGACATAACATAAAGCTGAGGTCAGTGAAATACATAAATTAAATCTTGGAAACACGGTTGCATTAGTTATTACTGTCTGCCATTTCTGCCAAACAGAACAGATGAGTGCACCAAATGTTAACAAGCTTAGCTCATGATGCTCAAAACTGCCTCAGATCACTGCCGTTTGCTTTTAATGAATGAAAGTAATTTAGGACAACAGGTGTCCGTCATGCTACCTGGATAAAAACTGAGGTTCTTTTTGATGGGTCCCAAAGGAACTCCACAGTGTTAAGCTGAGTAGGGTTAGCCCTGGGGTCGATTATGCCGACGGACATGGGGATATCTGCAATGGATCAACGTGAAACAAGCTGTTATCAGAAGAGTTCTTTATACACAGCAACTTCTCCATAATATCACCACTGTCTTCTAAACCTTGTACTCATAGATCCTTAACTCAATTTATCCAACAAAAAAAAACAAACACTACTGGACGGTTAATAGATATAAAAGGCTGCACAGCAACATTCTTCTCACACACAAATCCAAAACAACACCCTCAGAACAAGAACCCTCTGGATTCATCAAAGTCAGTGCTCACCCAGGTCAAGGATTCGATCCCCGGGCCTGTTCCAGCGCCAGCCTTCCAGCTGCTGGTGCTCTGTGTACTGAAGCCGTCGGTCATGAAACACCACGCGGATGATGCTCTGAAAATTCAGTTTCACAAGCAATTCGAGGCCCAATGTCAATGCTATGCGAGCTAACATGTACATAATACGTGTAAAGCAGCATGTCAGAATCTTACCTTCACCATTTTACCAGTGATTTCCGGAAGCTCCCCAATTTTCCGATTGTCAAGCATTCTAATTTCATAGGACTGGCCTGCAATGGAAAATCAATACAGCTGAGATCTCAGTTCCTACAAGGATGTCACAAAGCCGCAAACAGTCACAGTTGACCTTCCAGAGTTATAATCATGACAATAATACATCACTGACATTTATTTTCATGATAGGAGTCACAGAGTAAGTCATCTCCCTCTCCTTTGTTTGGGTGACAATTTTTCACGTGTTCTTCTATATACGTCATCCCTGGACCCTCAAGATAGTCTGGCCCTTAGGATTGTCTTCATAATCATGATACAGTATGTTGACCATGGTCACAAGAATACATGAATACAAACCCAAGTCTGCAATGTCACATATATTGTGAGATAATGACGGTACACCAAAATATCTGTATAACAGAAATTAAAAAGACATGTCTTTCCAAACTACCAGGAAAGAGTGTATGACTCTATTGGTGCCAGGGAAACACATACTCCCACGGATCATACAGAAATATTTTTTCATATTGATTTCCCCCCTGCCCAGATTTTCCATTATCATTAAAATTCATCTGCGAAGATTTGAAGTCACCCAAGTAGTAAAATATCTGGAATTACTTGTCCAAAAGGCAGCTACAACTCCTCTCAGCGGCCTTTTTTTATTTATTTTTTTGAATTGCATTGCATTCTCAGACATCAATAAATTTACAGAGTGCTGAAAACCACACTGTGGTTGTGAATCCTGATGCTGACCTTGGTTGAGGTAGGTGAGTGTTTCATCATGCAGTTTAACAGCAGGCGAGGTAGCTGCACACAGAACATACTGAAATGGAAGGATCTTGTTCTCACTGTCTGGAGGCAAATTCGACTCCTCCTGCTTGAAGATGGGGAGTGCAAGCACATCGCTGCAGAACAAGAGAAAAACGCTTTTTATAAAACATATATCTTAATATTCAATTGTTAAAATTTTTAACCGGGTTTAAGTAAAATGGAGAGTGTACGTCTCCCATTCATAACTAAGCTTCACTGAATGGTGGATTACTGTGTCCCAAAGCTTTACAGTTCATTAATTATAATGGAGGCAACTGGGGCAACTCTACTAAATACTCAGGTATCCAGTCAGGATCTCACCGCGGCTCTCAACGGAGGAATTTCGGGAACAAGCGAGCACTTTGAAGCTGGTACAGTATCATTTAACAGCGCACTTAACCAGCCAGAAAAGGGCACAAAAGAGATGGATCTTTCTCCGGCAGAGCAGTGCGCTTGAGTCAGCAAAGCCCAAATGGATTTCACATCATTTCCATCACAAAAGGCTGAGCACAAGCATCATTAATATCTACTGTGACTTAAGACTTCAACAAATAAAACAAAAAAAAAAAACACAGAAATGTGTGCAGATATATTTACAGTAACCTATCAGGGGATATGCTGCATAGCGGATGCACCGTTCAGATTTCTCCAGAAGTATTCTGAATTGAATTGTCGCTGCTTTGCAAAGCATCTGCATGTGGTGATTAATCTGCAATCTATCAGTGCAGGACTTCACAAATCAATGTACAGAGATTTTTCAGCCCAACCTGCACAAAGATGTGGACAAAAAGCCTAACTGAGAGAAACGTTCAGTCTTTCTTATCTTTAAAAACTACTACATAGCTTTGGAAAGAATCACTGATCCATTCCACATAAAAAAAAAAGCTCCAAAGACATGTGCTGCAAATTGTTTTGAGGGTGGATTTTCAAAATAAAAACATTTGAAAATATAAAAAAAAATGTGGTGAAATTAGCAAATTAGCAGCAAGCAACTTCAGAAAGTGACAACTGATGGAGGGACCTTGTTTAAATCAATAATTAAGCCCTCACACAGGAGAAATAGATAATAATATATTAGAATGAATGGCTAGAGAAGTCACACATTAGATGAATGTGTAGCATGTCTAGCTGGACATCAACAGGACACTTAAACCAGTCCAAAACCCACACAGTACCTCATGCTATACGCCCCAGCACCAAGCTCCTGACCAATGCCCGAGAGACTGGCATCAAAGTCCTGTGCCAGCCCGGACTCGATCACTTCATCCGTGAGAGGCAGCTTCAGAGCCCACGCCATGGCGACGACGAGGAGATCTTACGGAGTGCAGTTCTGGTTAAAACTTAAGTTTTTACGTGTTTCCCACAACCTTCCAATCTTTAAGAGAGAACGTGAAACAAGTTAATAACCAGCGAATGTGGCTGAAACTTTTAAAACACACAGAAGAGGTTTAACGGAGAGGCAAACCCACCAAAAAAAAACAAGACAACAAGGATCAAATTAGCAAACTGCGTAACGTCAAGGGTCTGAAAGTGGTTGTCATTCTTTAATGCAGAGTTTCTGTCGGCAACGTTAACAGGAGGCGCGTTTTACGTAACAGTGCACTGATGATGCACCAACATGATAATAACTTGTGTTAAGCCACACCATTTCTCGTGTTTCCTCATTGTTCAAGCAAGTTAAGATAATTCTCGAAAAAAATAGACAGCATACCTTAAGGTGAAAGTGTAGCTACGCGCCAGCACTGCGACGGTGTCATGCCATCATGTCGCGCTCCTTCGCTCCAGCACTAAAATAAACATGTCGAGCTAACCACCACTACAAGCTGCATAGCCTGCCAGCTAACCCAGAAAGTACGATGCTAGCCCTTCTGTCCCCGCGCTTATTGCGGATTTACGAAAATGAATTATTCCTGGTAGACATAGCTATAAATTTAATACATCTAATTTGGCTATTTTTTTCTTAAAGTTATGTAATATAATGTCTTGCTTTTGTTTGTTTATCTAGCTTCGTCAGGAAAAGGAGCATCCGTAACATCCGGTTTGTCTTCTTCTTCGTGGGATTTCAAAGTACATGCACAGACCGATGGTGCTCATTAGCGCCCCCCTCTGCTTATGGCCGGTACAACATAAGGACGTTTTTACTGCTTTTAGAAGAAATATTAATATATTTTACCTGTAAAAATAAACTATTGTTTTCATTCTCTCACATAAGTGGCCACTATCAAATATATTTAATGCTGTAAAAAAAAAAAAAATCAGCAGACAACATGAGAAGTTATTAATAAAGACAAGATTTATTCGATTAATCTGACAGAAAATGACAAAAAAAATCATCCAACATTTGTTTTTCCCTTGTCTCAAAGACCTGAACTTATGTGCTTTGCAGAGTCAAATAACTAAACAAACTGATATCTCATAATTATAATTTAGCTCTTTTTTTCTCCATTGATAACTTAGTATATTAAACAATATGATGTATTGTCTTCCCATATTAAAACAAAAAAGACAAAACACATGTTAAAGCAAGACCTTTGCATTATTAATTATTTTCTATGTTTACTATTTGTCCACTGCTATTTAGGCCTACTGTTATTCAAAAGGCAAACATGAGATGGACTATAAAATGCACCATATAACTCACAAACTCAAAGAATGTGATTAATGCATATTAGAGTGTATATTTAATCTGCAGTATTTTTTACATTTCATCTACTTAAAAAGTACATTTACTTAAGGATGCTGATGATTGCAATTTTGCCAGTACTGCTACATTTTGTGAAGCAAATATTCTTCCTATTCAAGAAACATTAAAATTCAGAAATTAAATTCTCTCACATTCATCACTGAAACCTTGCACCGGGCATTAACCATTTGTAACTCTTTTACTTTCCCTCCTGTCACTAAAGTGCAAAGAATTCTTGAAGAATTGGCAAAGATAAAGAAAACCACCACTGTATTGTTCCTACAGCTAAGAACATCTTACTGCACATGCAAACACTCTTATAACTCATTCAGGGTTGAAAGTTGGAACACATTGAACCACAATCCTACTTTCTTAGCTGAACAATAAGTCTTTTTTAGTTAAGTATCAATTTGATTGATATTTGGCTTAGTAAAAGTACTGCAAGGCGTTAACGTTCCTAGGCAACATGAGATTATTTTAAGTTGACTTCATAATAGTCCAATTAAGATCCTATTTTGCAAATACACTTTATCTAACTTGTAAACTGCAGCAGAAGCATTGTCAAGCCATGAAGGGAACAGTCACAACAGTGAATAAAAGAGGAAACACAAAATACTCTCAGAGTATTATAAGCACATTAAATTGAAAGTGTAAAAAAAAAAAAAAAAAAACAGGACAAAACTGGTGAATTCACACACGAATCGCCCACAAATACAGTATAGTTGTGGCGTCATCGGCAAAGGCCATGGCTACAACTTTATTTTGACAAGAACCCTTTGTCCATGGAACATCAGAAACGACCCTCTTTATAGACACACAACAGCGTGAGCATCAACGCCACACACGAGGAAATGACATCAGATTTTTAAGCCCATCTTTGTGATTATCAATAAGAAACATGAGATGATGATTGTCCCAAACTTTGTTGCAACTAAAAGTCCATAGCAAAGTAATTTTTGGCGTTCCCTAGACAACTCATTCTGATGAAAATAAGGTTATAGATTATCTTTTTTCAGTCAGAATCTTGCATGTGTTTACAGAGCTGCTCATATAGTACAAATACTACGTGAATACAAAACAAATGAGCAGCTAGAATGTTAGAAACATCTGTGGTGGAAAAAGCATGTTATGAAATATCAGCGTAACGTCAGTCACAAGTGACAAATATGTGACAAAAATCAATGTGACTCAATGCACTGCCACTTAATATATTTAGAGGGGTATCCTATAAAATCACTTGTATAAAAGTTCAAATGTTTTTAAATATTACATGTTATCATCACTGTATTATTATCCCTATGTATGATAAAAGGACCATGCAGTTTGACTTAGTACCCACCACACATACGTACTGTACACTTATACAGTCTCAAAATACAATAACTCATTTTTTTTAAACTCTTTCATAATGCTCACAAATTTCATTTCCTCTCTTTTCTCAAAAAGTTCATATTCTCTCAACCGTGCTGGAGTTTAGCTTGTATTTACAACACAATCTGCATCTGTGCTGCTGTTTAAAATGTTCAACTTGTGGCGAAGCCTCCCAAAACGAGGTCGCTACTGAACCTGGAAGACGTTGATCTTGCTCGTGTTTTTCAACGTCTGTCGCCGGTTGCAGAACCACACTCGCACAACCTCCCGGTCATAGTTTAGCTCTCGTGCAATTTCTGTAATCTCTTGGCCTGTTGGCAAGGCATTCTTCTCAAAGTAGGAGTTGAGAACTTCTATTGCCTGCGGCGTGAAACTAGTGCGCCGCTTGCGTTTTTTGGATGGTTCGCCGCCAACAAACTCCATCAGATTCTGCTGGCCTTTCTGGTTCCAGTGCTCGGCCTCGGCCAGCCACTTCTCCAACACCGGCTTCAGCTTCTGAGCGCTCTTCGGGGTGATGTCCAGCTTTTCAAACCTGCGGTACAAAAGAAAGTCCAGTCTGAGCCATTTAATGGCAACGCACATTGCATGAACTGTATCTCAAATTCAATCCCATGAATTCACATCCACCCAATTTGCAGGAAAGTAACTTAGATTGAGATACAGACATAGATTTGTACTTACTTACCTCCATATTGGGAGAACTCCATTGCAGTTGTTTAAAGCAATACTTTTACATTTTGGGAACTATGCCCGCTCTCGTTTAAGAGTCAGACAAGAAGATTGGTTCACAAACTTGTTTGGTAAATATGAAACTACAGCCTGTAACAGATTAACTCAACTGAGCATAAAGACTCAAAACAAGAGGAACCAGCCGCTCTGGGAAACAAAATCCGACCAACCAGCATCTGTTAAGCTCACTAATTCACACGTTATACATCTTTGTTTCATCCATACTAAAATTTGGCAACTAAATGCTGTTAAGCTAAACTAATGGACTGCTGGTTGTGGCTTTATACTGAATGAACAGACATGAACACTCATCTAACTCTCTTCAAAAAAAACAAATAAGCATATTTTCCCAAATGTCATTGCATCAAGTAATTGCTTTAAAATTATTTTTGCTTTATAGGAAATAAGTTGCTGTTTTTTATTGATCAATCTGCTCTTATTTGGGCTTGACAATTTCTTTATTGTTATTACCTTGATTACCACCATATCTGTTTCGTCGTACGCATGTGAATTCAGGGAATTGTTGCAAAAGAGCTCAACACTCAGTGAGTCAAACGAGGGATGATGATGATGATGATGATGATGATGATGATGATGATGAAACAATAATTCACAAATTTTACAATTTATACTTACAGACATCCTTATTTCTATGTAGAATGGAGCCAAAACAAGGGAAATGATTTGACTGTTATCTTTACCGTAACACATTCACATCGATACATTAACTTAAGGATTCAATACTAAAGACTTTTACAAATGTCCCATATTTGCTTTTTAAAGCTGTGACAAATAGTTCAAACAGCTTCAAAGCTTTATTCACAATGTTGACAACTGAATTCTAAATGGAAATTTTAATGCGGTGCAGGTTTTATCTTTTAATTTTAAACTCTGTATTTCTGCACAGTAGCTGATGAAGATCAAAATCATTATTATCATTATTATTATTATTATAACACTGTTTGTAGAAACAGATTGGCATTGGCTGCGTAGGATTGTTTCCAACTCGTGTGATCGAAACATTTCCAATAACTCCAGAGCAGTGTAAAGTCCAAAAGTCAAAACTGACTGAAAATGAAAGATGTATATTCTGCTTCAATCCATATTTGTTTATGTTTCAAAAACAATATTTTCACTCTAAAGACTGATCGTCTCCCTTTCCTGAAAGAGTCACACATGTATTAACAGAGCTGTCTAATAGTTTGAGTTACATTTATTAAAGAAAGCTGATTTATTAAAAACAGAGGAGAAGCTAAATTAATCCGATGAATCACTTAATTCAAATTAAAAATTTTTTACTCCATGGCGGTGACATTATAAACTATGACGACAGAAGTAATTCAGAAATCTGGATAGAAGCTTCAAATATTAAAAAAAAAGACTTTGAAACTGCGATGAAAGACTTTTCATCGCAGTCCTAATATGCTTAGTGGAGTGAGTGAATCACAGTGACATGACTGCTCTCAGATAATGAGAGTAAATGAGTAGATGTTAGCATGGCTGCCTTCGCTACATTCATGTTTTAATAATAGTATTAGAATTGTATGAATTTGTGAGATTTAATTTAATTTGTGTGCAAGGAAATTAGGTCAGCGTATACACATATGAAACTGTGCACACCCTGTCATTGATCAATCACTGATGTGCCATGAAGAGTTTTTTTCTTAAAATACATTATTGAAGGAAGCTTCCATATGCAGGGCAACATCAACAGAGGAGTCACTTACCTGCAAATGGCAGACTGGCTGTAGGCCGGACCCTCGGTTGCAGTCAGAGCCTGTCCTACTTGTGTCTGAGTAAGCCCCAAGGAGAGCCGGCGGATCTTGAAATTCTTGGCAAACTCGCGAATTTCCTCCAGATTAATGCCTTCCTCACCGCTGACTACCTGCTGGGGCTCTACAGTTGAGAAGAATCTGGTTAAAAATATCTACCTACTTAAAATGGATCTATGTTTAGATACATGAAGCAGGTGTACGTACTGCTGACAAGTTGGCCCACTTTGGCTATGTCTCCGCAGGTGATGGGTACCGTGGAGGAGAGGGTGGTGGCGCTCTTCAGCACCGACGGCTGCGGGGCGATGACAACCGGTGACTGAGTGGCAGTTGTTACCAAAGCCTGAAAGAGAACAAATCAAATATATTCTCAGATGTGAACTGCAGAGACGCAAATCTGTCAAAAAAATGCATTTGAATCAAGTATAAGACTGTGAAAATACATAATAAGTAAGACTACACACAACAGCTGCGCAAGTGACATCTGGTTTGACACTGACTGAAACCCACAATCAAAACCTTAATGAGACGGTCCCCTACATAAGCTAGCGAACACAACCGACTAAAGAGCCGTCCACACAAAGAACGATCGCTATAACAACAAATATAGCAATAACGATGTGAGCATCCACACTGATGAACAATAACGTTCTGAAAACAGTGGCGCCAAGCATTCGCTGCACGCTCCAGCGGTGACTGCAGCTTTGGAAACTGGATATCAATGTTACGTCTGTATGTTGTACTGAGAGACAAAAACAGAAAATCCCCAGAAGGATATGAAATTCTTCAAAGATGAGAGGAGTTAGGAGAGTCCAAAACTCTGTTAGGACATTTGTCATCTTTTGAAGGCAACTTTAATTCATACTTTTTTGTATGAGTCTACACCAGTTATCCTGTCGATTGTAAAGGACATCGAAACAAACTTCAGAGACTCCATCAGCACCAAAGATTGTTTGGCAGTGTGTCTCAGGTAAAGTTACATTTTTCAGCCTAGTATAAGTTTAATAAACTGCATAATAAAAAACAAAGACTGATAAACTAGAGCAGACGATCTAAAAAGTGTCTTCTATATGTCATCAATTAGCTTGAATTAAAAAAACAAGGTTGGATACAGAAACCAATGTTAAAAGCACTCCCTCAAGAAAAATGTCCCCGAAATCAAGATAAGTGAACAAGAGCGACCATTTTTGTGTTGGTGATGTATATTGTGCAAGACAATGTACAAAAATAAACGTTAATGGCACCATTAATGTCTCTCGCCGTTCACGACAAGGTCCAATAAGGGAAGGAACTTTCCCCGACTCTCACCAAAGATCAAACTGTAATGTTCGGTCTGTTCTAACTTGTAGAAGTGTGTAAGAAAAAGTGTAAATGCAGAAAGACGATATTCAGACAGGTCTCTGTTGTCTACCTGTGTGTTAGGTTTGCTGAGTGTCGGAGGAGCGCTGGCTTTGGTCAGAACTGCAGCAGAGGTTGCAACCGCTGCAGGTCCGTTCCCCACAGTGGCAATGATCTGGCCCTGGGTGTTGAGAAGCAGCTGTGGGGTGACAGCCTGGACCTGGAGACCCTGGAGCCCCTGGAGTCCCTGGAGCCCCTGGAGTCCCTGCAAACCCTGAGACCCTGGAGACCCTGCAGGCCCTGCAGACCCTGGAGACCTTGTAGACCCTGAAGAGGGAGGGTGGAGGTCGCAGCCCCTCCAGTCAGAGATGCTGGGTTCACCAACAGCGGGAGGGTTCCTATGACCTGTAGATGTCATTGGAGTTGAAGAGAATAAACATACACATACACAAAAGTAACTGAATGTAACCTCAGTCATAGTTTTGTCGCTCACCAACATCAACAACCTGGCATGGAAGTGTTTTTGCTTCTTTGAAATAAACACGTCCTATTAGCAGTTTACTAAAAATCATGTCTGTCAAGATTAAACACCACACTATTAACTCCAATGAACTGCAATAATGGTAAAGTTGTGTACTGGAACTGTTTGAGAGGAAAAATCGGTTTTCAGGGAAATTGTCTTATGCTTCACTGACTTGAATTAACACTGTTGATTGATGTTCTCTGGAGGCTCCAGCTTTTATTCCCAGAACAGAAACACAACACAGAAACATTCTGATAGTCCTTGGAGAGGTTGTGATTACCACTTAATATGCATCAACACTAACACCTGCAAGAAGTGGAGCTCTCTGTAAATTGTACAAATGAGAGTATATGTACACCAACATCTGTACATTACTTGTTTTTACACCACTCCTGTTTTGTACTGAGGTCTGTTATGTCTCTCTTGGCTTATGATGCACTATTACAAAGACAGAGAGGACGTGTTTATCTTCTTAAAACCATCTTCCCTTTTGCTGGAAGTATAAAGCAGAGAGTGGAGGCTGGCACACAAGATGGAGATTAAAGTCGCAGCAGTTTATTGGACTCACCTGTCCCTGGGCATTTGTGATGATTTGGCTGGTGATACCAGCCATGTTGGACATTGCACTGGTGATGATGGGAGTGGAGGTGAGGGAACTGAGAAACTGAGGCTGAGCGCCCAATGAAGCAGCATTGATCTGCACAGGAATTCAAAACATGTGTAAAAACCCACAGGAGACATAAACAGTACAGAAAGTATGAACCGACATATGTTCTCGGAGCAGCGTTCTTACGATGGCAGGATTGATTGAGAGTCCTGCGGTCTGGAGCGCCGCTACGGATATGTTGGACGGAGACACGGTTGTGGTGGCCGAGGTCACCTGGGCTGCCGCCATCTGAGCAGCGGTGGCCTGTGCATTGGTCACCTGCGTTGGCTGAGACGTCGCCTGCTGCACAGCGGCCTGCACTGGCTGTATGGAAGCAGCTTGAGGCTGGAACATCGTCTGTGCATTTGTGTGCAGCTGGGGCTGGACCGAGTTCAGGACCGTAGCAGCTGAGGAAAAAAAAAAATGCATCCAATATTGTTATTGTTCTGTACAGTAAGAAAGTAAGAAGTAGAAGTACAGATACTTATGTACTGGTTGAAAATCAGTCTTGTGATGTTGGAAAGGCGGCGTGCAATGATGCAAAATAAAATTAAATCGATAATTCCCCTCAAATGTATTAAAACAAAACTAACAAGCCTGTTTTCAAAATGTAACGGGTAGAATGTACAGATATTTGTGTTAAAGTGTACGGAGGAACAGCATGAAGTTGTCAGAAACGAAATACAGATACCAGTTACAGGGTATTTGTACTTTAACATTGTAACACTGTAACATTACTTCCCACCTCCGTCTATAATCAAGTTACTCACTGTGAGAAAACAGACTAAAGTCATTTTGCTTTACGAACACACATGGTGCTTGGAGCTAAATGGTTCTGTCAGTACACTAACCAGCTACACGCAAACATGCTTGTTTAGACTGTGTTTGCGTTGTACCTTGGAGGCCAGCGAAGGGCAGTTTGAGGAGGTTTCCGGCCGCATTAGCTGCTGCGAACGCAGGGAGAGTAGCTACATTGGTGGTGGGCAGGGTGAGGACAGCCAGACCGCCCTGGCCACCGATGGAGCCGGCCATACTGAGGGGGATGAGCAGGGGCTGCCCCAGGGATCCTGTCTGGGCCATCATACCGGTCATCAGAGTGGCCAGACTTTCCTGGGTCAGCACCTAATGTAGCATGAAAATGAATATTTGCTTTACATCAACATCTTTTTGTGACTGGTGATGCTTTTCCACATTATGTTTTTACCTCATTTATTACATTTCTACTGACATTCTGGTGTTTTTACAGGGGCCATTTTTTTCCTGAGCTGTTTTCTTTTTTTTCCCCACTCTTTTATTTAGTTGTTTTACTTTTTGTTGTTACAATGTTATGGTCTGTATTTTCTCCATTTCCTGGAAATCTCCAGCCTCAGGTTCTGCATTAAGGTGCTCTGGACCACATTTGTTCTATTTTTCACATTTACAACGCACTGGAGACGTTTGCCTCAGGCAGTGGCTCGAGTAAATCACCTACAGTAGTCTGTGGGCGAAAACAGTGATATTAATTCCTCTGGCACACGAATATTGGGCAAGAAATAATATGTGAACAGGGTGAAATGCAAATAGGGTCCTCGTAAATCTAAGGATCTTTTGTTTCTGTCTCATTTTAAATTTCCTGCACCAGCGCACCCACAGCTCTTGCTAATTTCCGTCCCTGGGTTCAGATCGAGACATAATCACTCGACACCCGAGTGTACTCGCTATGTAAATTCAGAATCGTACCTGTGGACAGCCTTGTACAGTGATGGGCATGGCGGCCTGGTGCTGTGACAGAGAAACACTGACGGGAACAGCAGGAGTCAAGGTTTGGACAGCAGGGGCCGGAGCCTCGACAGACACCAACTGCTGCTCGCCCAGCACTGCGGGAGCACAGCCAGGGTTCAGTCTTACTGACATTTCAAGTGGCTTTCACAGCTGCGATGAACATTTCTGTGCAACTCTGTCGTGCATGTATGAATAATAAGTCATCTGCTATCCATCATGATGATTTACCTACTCCCCCTGTGCTCTGGGGCACAGCGAGGCCATCCTGTGCACTGCCATCCTCAGGTTGCTCCGCAGGCTGAGCGGCTCCCTCGTCGGCTTTACCGTCTGTCTTCCCATCGGGTACTGACGATGGCAGAGACGCATCGACCTCTACCTCTAGCACCCGAATAGTCTCATGACCAGACATAACAATGACCTGCAGAGTAATGAGGAGTAAAAGATGACATTACATTTTTTTTAGTAGATACATTAGTTGTAATTGTCTTATGTGTTAATGAAACACCGAAGACCCCAATTACACCTGATATCAAAGGACAAGTTCACCCAAAAATGAAAACACAGTCATTATCTCATCACCCCAGTGCTGATGGAAAAGTTTCGTAGCCCACAAAACATTTCTGGAGCCGCACAGCAAAACAGTGTTGGGGCATTCTCCTAAAATACTACTTCAGTTGTTCAGGAGAACGCTTCAAGGCTGTTTTGTTCTGAGGCCCCAGAAATGTTTTGTGGAGTACAAAATTTCACCCAACTTTCCATCGGCATTGATAATAACTCATGTGTGCAGCTGATCGGCTGTTAACAAGGCACATAATGTATCTAGTCAGAGGAAAAAACGTACATACTTATGATCTCACAATTGCTGAATTTAGAAGAGGGGACAAATTATTTAGAAGTTGTCGTAGGCGGCATTCTTTTTTTTTTTTTTTTTTTTAATTCTGGGGCTGATTTTATTGCCATCTCAAATTGCTCACACACACAAGTTTTACTGCGGAGGACGAGGATCTGATCTCAGTGAGGAAAAACATCAGATGTAAATGCAAGGGCAAGATCAGATTGTTTATCGCCTGGATAATGATTTCCGATACAGCTTCCATTTCAACACCAGGTGAAAAAGGGTCGGAAAGAAATAAAACTACCACCTGAGGGGTCACAAAAATATCCAATAGCTACATTTACTATTTATCAAGTTCCCCTTGAACTACATGCAGGGATTCTGACCGTAACTTAACCCATAATTTATGGTATGCATAAATGAAAGGCCTAGAGGAGACACAGCGAGACAACCTGGGCTGGAGGACAAGGCGCAGAGAGACAAGGCAGGAAGATAGAGGAGGAGGATGCATACCTGGTTGTCTTTGGCAGGGAATTTCAAAGTGCAGGATTTAAATGGCTGAAAAAAGACTTCTGCAGTCAGACAGTGAATGGCTAAGGAGAACAGAGAAGCCGAGCACATGTTAGGACACAATGACCCAAAACAAAACAAAAAGACACAAATGAAAAAGAGCGCGAGCACAACAAAAAACACAACGATGAGAGCGTCAGCCAACAAGCAGCTAAAGCAATGCTTTCGTCAAGCCTCCACTACGTGCACCCGTGAACAGCATCGCTTTTGTTTGCCGACTATGTCTACACAAAATACTACTAGAGAGAGAGAGAAAACGCAATTAATTATTAAGCGTGGCAGTTTAGAAACCATCACAAGCACAGAGCAGCAGGTATTATCAGGTGATGAAACACAAAAGTGGGTTCCTGAGCTCAGTGAACTTGCGCGCGGAAGTTAATCACTCCATTATCGTGATGTGGTATGGATGAAGCAAAACAGGCATCGTCAGGGTTACAGCTGGAAGACGTGGTCCTCCAACTGTGCTGCGGCAGACAGGTGAGGCGTTACCTGCTCATTGACAGTAAGTGGGGCATCTTTGGCAGGGAGATCCTGGGAGTTCATGGCTCGCTGCACCACCACAGGTCACTGTCTTCCTGGCATTCTGGGTAAACAAACATCTGAGTCAACAAACTCTGGAAGATCTGTCTTTTTTTTGATTTAGTGTCACTTACTTCAGGGACAACAAAAAAAAAGCAACAACACACAGAACAGCTTCCATGTTGGTGGCCAGTTTAGGGGGTAGATGCTGATTAAAAACAGACACAGCAATGCAGAGGACTAGTTTTGTTTTGTTTGTTTGTTTGTTTTTTATTCGTGGCTATTTCTGTCATTGTAGGACCAGACTATTTTGGAGGGGCCTACTATAAACAGGCCACACTGTGTTGCACTAAAAGCTGCGGACAAGCGTGCCAGAAAACACGCTGATCGTGGAGGTGGGACACGAAGTGGCAACAAATTCACCACGGATCAAAAGAAACGGCGGCATTTCCTACTGCAATGCCCCGCTAGAAATGAGGATCTGTCAAAACTTCAGCGGGGTGTTGATGGGCTCCCCACCCCCAACATCCTGCCCAATAAAAGTCTCACCGCGTCGGCCACTTTTGGAGACAAGCACTAACCACCAAGCACAGGCGACAGGAATCACCTCGACCCGTGCCTAGAGACCGAATATTATGTATTTCCCTCTCTTTATCATAAATATATAAATTATGCTAATTACGAACATTGCATATTAACCAAAACTCATTTCCTCTTCGCCATTTCGCTGCTATGCGCGAACAGCAGGCTACAACAAGACTCCGGTCATTATATTCAACTTACCGCGTAAATGCAGCTTATTTCCTGTAATCCCCCCGCTCTTATAAAAAAAAAAGGTCCGTGTCACAGTTTGTTTCAGTCACACATAATTAAAAATTCATCTCAGCTTCCCAGACAGGCGCTGTGACTGCACACAAAAGAGGTATTTGCATTGATAAGGAGGGCTGTGCAATGTTAGGATCTCCTTGTCTCTTAATATTTAATGACGATGCCCTTTCGGCAACAGTTCAGATCATCGGGAAATCCTTCACGTGTCTCACAAAATCCCATCTGAGCTGGAAAGTCGGACAAAAATTGCCAGAAAATTGGCCTTTTGCACTACGTCATGAACATAATTTATGCAAGGAAAAAATCTTGCATTGAAAAATGTCTGCCTCGACTTGAGAGGTGCCATGGTTCTCTTAAAGGGGACGCAGCTCCGACAAGAGCCGAGCACTGCGAGGCACAGGCGCAGAGTAACAGATGCAAACACTGTGCGCAGCTCTCTGCCCATATATAGTGATTTTAAACGGCAAACAAGCTGTTTACTTCCACAAATTAATATAAGCTCTTGAAAACAACACAAAGAGTGCTCTTGTATTTTTGGAGGTGTAATGCTTTGCTTTT